>VSMD01064632.1:0-16911 GCA_008750895.1 Mirza zaza | reverse complement strand
GGCCGGGCCGGGGCGGGGCCATGACCGGAAGGGGCGGGGATGGGGCAGGAGCGAGGCCATGATGGGGCGGGGCCAGGCTGGGGCGGGGCGGGGCTGGGACAGGAGCAAGACCATGGCGGGGCTGGGTCATGCTGGTGTGGGGCGGGGCTGGGGCTGGGCCATGCTGGGGCGGGGCCATGGCAGGGCGGGGTCATGGCAGGTTTGGGCGGGGCCATGTGGGGCGGGGCCGTGGCGGGGCGGGGCCATGGCGGGGTTGGGCGGGACCATGGTGGGGAGGGGCTGGGGCGGGGGCGGGGCTGGGGCCGGGCCGGGGCGGGGTTGGGCGGGGCCATGAGGGGCGGGGCCGGGCCGGGGCGGGGTTGGGCGGGGCCATGGGGCGGGGCGGGGCCATGAGGGGCGGGGCCGTGGCGGGGCGGGGCGGGGCGGGGCGGGGCCGCGGGAGTCGCGCTCGCTGCCCGCTGTATTAGAGGCTTTCCAAGAACTTGAGCGACTTTAACGTGACGCTTGGAACGGCGGGTGCTGGGGGAGGAAGCCGGCTGTACAGGGCAATGAGCTTTGCTGCTCTGGGAAGCAGAGCCTTTCGGCCCAGAACCTTCCGTCCGGACGGGACTGGATCGTTCCCAGGGCTGGGGCGGGGCCGGTGGGCGGCCGGTGCGGGCCTGGGCGGGCGGTTGGACGGCGGGCGACCCGCCCCGGTGCCGCCGAGTGCCGCGTCCTGCCGCGGCCGGTGCACGTGCTGCGGGGGGCGCGGCCGGACGCTCGGGCCACCGCAGGGAGGAGGAGGACCGCCCAGGACCTGGTCCTGAAGCCACTGTGACTTTTAATAACATTCTTTTGCATCGAATTTTCAGAACTTACAAATTTACTTAGTTTTCCAAATATTCTACTATATGCATAAATTGTCTTTACAGATGGCAAGGGGAAAAAAAAGCAATTAAAATACAAGTAGAAACGGATAGTGGTACAGCGGAACCAGCTGGGACAAGCCCTGGGTTCGGTCCTGGCTTGGACTGGGTTTTCTCATCTGTGACTCGGGTACCACGCCCTCCTCACTCGATCTAATTTTGTAGCTCTTGCACTGTTTTGGGTTACTTTTAAAAAATAGATATTTCATCTTTAAAACTCTTGTCGTAAGTAGGCTCTTTTCTACTAGCAGGTTTTCTGACCTGGAGTTGCAAATGAGATGTGGTTACTTCTGTGTACGTCCAGCCAGCTCAATCCTGGGCTGCCTGAGCTTTGCAGTGCCTCTCCTGGCCTCTCTGGACGTGCAGTTTGCCTCTTCCTCCGGGCACCTGCTGCCCTCCTCCTCCTCCACCTCCCCAGACAGTCCAGGGCAGGTGGTGGTGGGTGTCCCTGCCTCATGCCGACTGCTGGCAGAGGCAGTGTGGGCGCTGGGCCTCGGGAGCAGGCTGTACCCGAGCAGGCAGGCTGTCTATCCGGCCCTCAGCTTCCGGGACGAAGCAAGTCGAGGATGTGCGATTGAACAGAGGCACAGTGACCTACAAGTGGCAATGCTGTGCGCTGTTAGAGACAGCAGGGGCTCCCGATGCCTGAGGCTGTGCCAGGCCCTGTAGGGCAGAGCCTGTGTGGATGTATGGATGCTGCCCACTGGGCTCGGGGGGTCACAGGGATGCCTGTCTCCCTGCTCTTTCTGTCCTGCTGTGCCCAGCAATGCCACCCGCCTGGGGCCCAGCACAGGCATCTGAGACCAGAGATGGGCTGGGCTGGAGGGGGCCCTGGGAAGCCCAGAGGCTGCCAGGACACGCCTTGATGCAGAGGTGTCCTCCTGGCACGTGGTTAGAAGGCAGTGCTTGTGGCTCTCAGAATGCACCTGTGGGCCCTGCTTCAGGCAGGGTCTCCATGGGCAGCTCCGTGGACCTGGTTTCACATCTGGGGAACCGTGAGACTTTCCCTCCTGAGCTTGGGTTCCTCTTTTTTTTTTTTCTTTTTTCTTTTTTGTTGCCCAGGCTAGAGTGAGTGCTGTGGCGTCAGCCTAGCTCACAGCAACCTCAAACTCCTGGGCTCAAGCAATCCTGCTGCCTCAGCCTCCCGAGTAGCTGGGACTACAGGCATGCGCCACCATGCCCGGCTCATTTTTTCTATATATATTAGTTGGCCAATTAATTTATTTCTATTTATAGTAGAGACGGGGTCTCGCTCTTGCTCAGGCTGGTTTTGAACTCCTGACCTCGAGCAATCCTCCTGCCTCGGCCTCTCAGAGTGCTGGGATCACAGGCGTGAGCCACCGCACCCGGCCCTTGGGTTCCTCTTAAGGGTCTGCCAGACACACAGCTGCCCCCGACTGCCCCCCACCCCACGAGCTCCTGAGGAACAGAGCCCGGGTCAAGGGTCTGGCTCCCTGCCAGAGGCCATCTGTCTTGCTGTCCCAGACCTGCCTACAAGCCTCCCGCCTGCAGGTCCAGGATGTCAGTGCAGTGTTAGCTGTGAACTTGGGCCTGGCCCAGCCCCAGGCCTGGAGTGGGAGGGCTTGGGGCCAGAGGCCAGGGCGGAGTATCAGCGTAATGTCCACCCTGTGCTCAAAAGGCCCCCAGAAGCCACCACGTGAGGGAGCAGCCGCAGGGAGGCTGCTGGGGCTTCCAGGCCAGGAGGGCAGGTCTGGGAGGTCCATCCGCATCAGCCCTGAGTCCACCTGCCCTTCTGGGCCCGGTGCTCCGGCATGGTGCCCTGAGCAGGGCATTTGGGCGCTGCCTGCTGGGCAGGCTGCCTCCCATGGCCCCTTCCAGGCTTCCCTGCCCTCCTGCTGCTGAGCCCCTGGGCTTTGCAGAATATCACAGAACATGCTTATCTCATTCGTTCAGACAAACGCCTCTCAGCATCCTGTTTTTCTTATGTCATACGAACAGGAAGCCAGCGATTGTTTGAGATGTGCGTCAGCGTGGCTGTGGTGGTGGCCATGGTGGCAGCTGTGGCGGGGCCTGGCATGGCAGAGCCTTGCCCCCGCCACACCTGCTCCAGGTCCCCCTTCCAGCTCTAGCCTGAAAGATGGGGGAGGCTTCTCAGGGGGTCCCCACAGTCATGTGGGCTGGTGACCCCCATGACTGGCCCTGGAACCACTGGGGCAGCCACTGCAGGACACCCATCACTCATGGCCACAGCCATGGACGAGACCAAGGTGGCCGCTGCTCTGGGGCCCACAGCGTCCAGGACAATAATGATCGCGCCCACGGGGAAATGTCAGCAGAGGTGGGAGCGCCTGGAGCCACTGGGGGTCAGGTGCAGGTCAAGGCAGAGGCAGCCAGGCAGGGAAGCCCTCAAAGGCCAGTGAGGCTGGGGTCCGAGTGACAGAGGGTGGAGCCCAGGAGGGTGTGGTGGGCTTTGGCTTTGACTCCAAAGGGCGGGAGGCCACGGTGCAGTTACCAGAGGAGCGGCCTGGCCTGCCTTGTTCCTGCAGGACTCTCCTGGGGCCCGGCCTACGGCTGTAGGGAGGCTCCTGAGGAAGCTGGAGTGGCCCAGGGGGAGAGGTGGCAGGGGCAGCCCCTCACCCCCGAGGGCAGAACCTGCGGACTTGAGGGGGAGGGGCGTGGGGCAAAGACCACAGACACTGGACCTGAGGCATGGGAAGCTCCACACCTGCAAAGGGAGATCCCAATTCAGTAGACTGTTTAAAATAATGATAATAATAATAATAATAGGGCTGCTCTGCTTTTAAAAGACTTATGGTAAAATATATATAACATGAGACTTACCATGGTAACCGTTTTTCAGTGCATGCTCGGGGCATTAGCACCTTCGTGCTGTGCAGCCGCCGCCGCCCTCCCTCTCCAGAGCTCTCCCGTCTCGCTCATCTGAAACTCTGCCTGAAGACGCTTTATTTATTGTGAGGCGAAACCCACAAGTAGGATAGACGCAAAACAAACGGGCGCAGCTGCGGGAACAATGGTGGGTGACGCCGTGGAGCCACTCTGCTTAGGGACGTTCAGACGGTGCCCTCATGCTCTGCCCACCTGTCCCCATCCTGGTTCCCGTCCCTGTCCCTGTCCGTGTCCACATCCCCAACCCTGACCCTGTCCCGTCCCCAGGGTCCCTGCCTGGTCAGCCACCCAGGCACACCTCCGAGCCTGGTTGGAGTCGGCTCTGAGGTTGGACCAAGGGTCACGTGTCCTTCCCGCCTGGGGCCCCGCCCTGCGTGGCTGACACAGGCGCTGTCCGCCTAGGACGGACATCGGGCATTCCCCAGGCTGGGGCCCCCTGGGCGGGGCTGCTCTGCACGTCCCCAGCCTGGGCGCACGTGTGGCTGGCAGTGCCTGGGGCCCCGGCAGCCCGCACTCCTGGCACCTGCCCTGTCAGCTCCCCGGATTCCCAGTGATCTGAGCCATTGTCCGTGTGCCCTTCTCTAAAACAAAATAAAATTAAATACATAATGTCTTGTTTTTTTTTTTTTTCTATGAACTTCTTTTGTTAGATTTATCCCAAGGAATTTGACATTTTTGTAAGCTATTGTGGTTTTTTTAAATGATCATTTGTGTTTGTCAGTTTGTCTAGGAAAACAACTGACTTTTTTTTTTTTTTTTGAGACAGAGTCTCGCTTTGTTGCCCAGGCTAGAGTGAGTGCCGTGGCGTCAGCCTAGCTCACAGCAACCTCAGCCTCCTGAGTAGCTGGGACTACAGGCATGTGCCACCATGCCCGGCTAATTTTTTTATATATATATTAGTTGGCCAATTAATTTCTTTCTATTTTTATAGTAGAGACGGGGTCTCGCTCAGGCTGGTTTTGAACTCCTGACCTTGAGCAATTCGCCCGCCTCGGCCTCCCAGAGTGCTAGGATTACAGGCGTGAGCCACCACGCCCGGCCACAACTGACTTTTTAAATAACTTCTCTTTTTTTTTTTGAGACAGGCTCTAGCTTTGTTGTCCAGGCTGGAGTGCAGTGGTGTCATCACAGCTCACAGCAGCCTCAACTCCTGGCTCCACTGATCCTCCTGCCTCAGGCTCCCGGTGCACCACCACACCCAGGTAATTTTTCTATTTTTTTTTTTAGAGACAGGGTCTCACTATGTTGCCCAGGCTGGTCTTGAGCTCCTGGCCTCAAGTGATCCTCCCGCCACAGCCTCCCAGTGTGGAGGGATTACAAGCGGGAGCCATCACGCCCGGCCAAATTATTGTTTTTATGTTTTTTATTTTTATATTTAAATTTTTATACTTCCTTTTTTTTTTTCTTTTTTTTTTAATGGCTTCATATAGCAACCGGCCAAATTCTTTAAGGCTTTGCACAGCATTAACCATGTTGTCAGTGAGTGGTGAGGTTTCGTGTCCCCATTCCCAGCCCGATGCCTGTGATGTTTTCCTCAACACCCGGAACGTTCCTGCTCCCAGCCACACAGCCTCTTCACGAGAGCACACGGGATCAAGTGCTTGGCCTGCCGACGGCTGCTTCATACTCGCCTTTTATCCAGTGAAGGACGTCCCCTTCTGTTTCTAGTTTGCTGAGTTATTTCTTATAAATGGAATTGAAGTTCATGAAACGCTGGTTCTGAGCCTACGGCGTCACACTGGCGGGTTTCCTGTTGTTGCCACGTCAGCCTGGCTTTCTGGGATGAGCCCTGCTTGTCACCTGCGGAGCGTACCTTCTGGTGTCCGGCTGGGCCCTCAGGTGGGCTGCGGGGCTCGGGACAGTGTTGGCTTCCGCTCTGTGCCCGCAAGAGCTGGCAGGAGCCGTCGTCCCTCAGTTCCCAGGTCCTTTGCTGCCGACAACAAGAGACTTCGCCGCAGAGTCTGTCCCAACCTCCTGCCCTGGCGCGCCGGCAGGGATGGCACTGTGACCTGGCCTGGGTAAGTCCCAGCTGCTGCTTCTCCAGGCCGAGTCCGCAGCCCCAAATGCTTCTTGACAAAAAGATTCGCCTTCTATTTGGAAATTTCCTTCGGGTCTCACTACCGATGGCTTCTCATCGGTGGGGAGAAGTTTCCGTGTTCAGATGTCGCACTGGCCGCTCTGTGGGATTTTCCCAGTGAGGAGGGGTGGGGGGGGACGGGGCAGGGCTGCTCAGGCCAGCGGGGGTGGGGGGCTGGGTTAGCGTGGCCCTGGCCCACTCAGCGGCCCAACGGTGACAGGCGAGGCTGGATCCCCCGGGCAGCAGGCGGAAGCACCACGGGGTGGGCTCAGCCCCGCTCCCCTCCGGTGGCCACAGGTCAGGGAAGGGGCCGTCCCGAGCCCTGGCCAGAGTGGGCACAGAGGCCTGAGTGCTGCAGGCCCCGCCCCTGGGGTCCAGAGGAGTCCCCAGCCGTCCAGGGATCCACTGCAGCCCCTGCACCTGCCCCCTCCCAGGGCCCCGTCTTGTCCCCACGGGCCAGGACCCCTGTCCCTGCAGTCCCTGGGGAGCTGCATCGGCGAGCGGCCGTGCCTGGTCCTGTCCGCGTGCTCTGCAGGTGCCCAGGGTGGTGAGTGCGCAGGAGACGTCGGCCTCAGCCAGGCCCCCCCACCCAGGCTCGGAGAGGGTGGGAAGGGCCTGCAGCCCCCACGTGGCTTCCAAGCAGCGCGGTGACGCCCAGCCCGGCTCGGACGCCTCACAGCCTGCGCCAGCTCTTCTCCCTGTGCCTGCGCCGCTCTCCTGCCCGTCCCCGTCCTCCGCCCGCCTGTCCGTCTGGGTGGCGTGAGAGGCGTCATCCTTCTAAGCCCAGGGCAGGACCTCGGGTGGAGACCTGGCAGGCCGTGGGGACCGGCTGCCCGCCAGGCCACCCCTCCCAGCGAGGGCAGCAGGACAGCAGTCTGGCCACCGGGGCAGGAGGCCACCCTGGCAGGGAGGCCGCAGTGACCTCCCTCAGCCACGCAGGGCCCAGCCGTGGGCTGTGCCTGGAGGGCAGCCGTGCCTCTCGGCCTCCTGGGGTGGTAAAGGCACCACCTGACCCCTGGCCTGACCCCCGGCAGCTCCACCCCGCACTTTGCTCCCTCCAAGTCACTCTGGCTTCTGCCTCCCGGGGACCCCTCACCACAGAGTTGCCAGCCCTGCCCAGGCCTGGGGCCCAGGAGCACGGGCAGGGACACAGCCTGTGCTCTCTCCGCCTGGCAAGGGAAGGCGGGTGCCCAGGCCTGCTGCGGGAGGCGTCCGGCGCAGGTGCCAAGGAGAGGGCGGGCTGGTGTCCGCTGGGGCCGGCCGGCCACCGGGGTCCGCCAGGTTCGAAGCTCTCAGGTGCCACCTGGGCGGGCAAACCCTGCTGAAGTCTGTTTCCTGAACAGGCAGGGCCTGTGCGTGCATGAGCCTCGCCTCGTTTCTTTCAGAGGCTTCACCTGTGCTGAGTGAGCCGGCACAGCAGGGGGAAGCGAGGCCTTTGCCGGCACTCGGTCAGCTCCTCCCGCTGGGGCGTCTGTCTGCTCTCGGCTTGCGTCGCTGGCGCCAGCGCTCCGTGGTCTTCCGCCTCACTGTGTCCGTCCCAGTCTCCGAGACGCCCTGGCTTCCTTGGGTTCACGCCGTGGTTCTATGTCCAGAGTCCCTGGCCAGGCGCTGCCGGCCGCGGCGGGCGCCATCCAGCTGCCCAGCACCTCTGACCGTGTGAGTGGCCCTCCGGTGCCCCGCTCGCCACCAGTGACAGGTTTTGACTTGTGGGATTTCATCGCCCTTTTCTTTTTCTTTTTTTTTGAGACAGAGTCTCGCTTTGTTGCCCAGGCTAGAGTGAGTGCCGTGGCGTCAGCCTAGCTCACAGCAACCTCAAACTCCTGGGCTCAGGCAATCCTCCTGCCTCAGCCTCCCGAGTAGGTGGGACTACAGGCACGCGCCACCATGCCCAGCTGATTTTTCTATGTATTTTTAGGTGGCCAATTAATTTCTTTCTATTTATAGTAGAGACGGGGTCTCGCTCTTGCTCAGGGTGGTTTCAAACTCCCGACCTCGAGCGATCCTCCCGCCTTGGCCTTCCAGAATGCTAGGATGACAGGCGTGAGTTATCACGCCCGGCCTCTCCAACAGACAAGGGAAGAGGATGGGGAGGACAGTGAAGGGAGGAGGGTGGAGGGTGGAAGGAAGAGGAAGGAGTGTGGAGCAGGGAGGAGGACAGAGAAGGGAAGAGGGAGGAGGATGGGGAGAGAGGAGGGAAGGAGGGAGGGACGGAGGAGAGGAGTATGGAGGAGGAGGAGGAGGAGTATGGAGAAGGGGGAGGAGTATAGAGGAGGAGGGATGAGGGGAAGGAGGAGGGAGGGGAGGGAGGAGGAGGAGGGAGGAGTGTGGGGAGGAGTATGGAGAAGGAAGGAGGAGTATAGAGGAGGAGGGAAGAGGGAAAGGAGGAGAGGAGGGAGGGGAGGGAGGAGGAGGAGGAGGAGGAAGGAGAGGCATGTGAAAGGTTGCAGGAGCGTGGGTTGGATGCCAGATCGGTGGTGGTCCCTGATCAGCATCCCCAGGTGGAGCACCCCCTGGAAGGCATCGGAAAGTCATACTGGGGCAGCCAGGGTGGGGCAGGGACTGCTCTCATGGGCCCTCTGGGGCTGTGAGGCCGAGATGGGGCTGGTGCTCAGCTGCTGTGGGCGGAGCCAACGGGGGCAGGGAGTTCACAGCCGGGAGGGGCAAGTGACGACATGTCAGGGCAAGGGGAGGAGGGAGAGAGGGAGGAGTGGGGGGAGAGGGGAGGCCTAAGGGTCTTGGGCAGGTCCGTTGAGACCACCAAGCCGTGGATGGGGGCTGGAGGGAGGTGGGCAGGGCCAGACCTGGGCTCTCCCAGGGTGAGGGGCTGGGTGGCCTGTGGCGTGTGCGGTCCACCCGGGCATGGGCGGTCCGTGCTGGCACCGAGGGGCAGAGGCACAGCTGCCACTGGGGGCCTGGACTGGGGGGACGGGCCGAGATGGGCCTGAGGAGACGGAAGTGTGCACGGCGCCAGGGGCGGGGCCAGAAACGCGTGCAGAACCCCAGGGACGGGGTGCACCCCGGCAGGTGGGGGCCGTGCCCAAGTAGGTCTATTCCAAGTAAGAGTCGTCAAGGGTCTCTTAAGTCTAATTTTTATTGGGGTGAAACGCACAAAACATAAAATCGACCATTTAAAAATCAGCAGTTCAGTAGCATTTAGTATATTCACAGTATTGTACAGCCACCACCTCTTCTGGTTCCAGACATTTCGTCACCCCAGGAGACAGCCTGGACCCAGAAAGTAATCGTCCCCCCACCTGCCTCCCCCAGGCCCGCCTAACTCACTCCTTAACTTCCTGTCCCTGTGGGTTTGCCTGTTCCGGACACTTCACACAAATGCAACCGTGTAACATGTGATCTTTCGTGACTGGCTTCTTTCACTTAGCATGATGTTTGCAGGGTTCACCCGTGTTAAAGCGTGTGTCAGAGCCTCACTCTTTTCATGGATGAGTCGCGGACGGGCGGAGCACACCGTGTTTATCTATCCGTCCGCTGGTGGACACTGGGCTGCCCGTACCTCTGGGCTACCGTGAACAGGACCTCTCTGCACATTCGCACAAGTGTCTGTTTGGGCTCCTGGTTTTAAATATTTGGGGGCTCTGCCTACGAGAGCTGCTAGATCATGTTAACTGTGTGTTTATCTTTTTGGAGACCTGACAAACTGGTTCTTTTTTATTTTATTCCAATGATTATTTTTAAGGTTCTCTTTGGGTCTTGTCAAATCTACCTTACCCCGTGTCTTTTCTTAGTTTCGATGTTTCTATTTCATTCATAGTTTTACACATTTGCTTCTGTGTTCATTCCTAGGTTGATGTCCTAGTATCCCATATTCTTTTTTGTTTGGTTTTTTGAGACAGAGTCTCATTCTGTTGCTCAGGCTAGAGTGAGTGCCATGGCGTCAGCCTAGCTCACAGCAACCTCAAACTCCTGAGCTCAAGCAATCCTCCTGCCTCAGCCTCCCGAGTAGCTGGGACTACAGGCATGCGCCACCATGCCTGGCTGATTTTTCCTCGATATATTAGTTGGCCAATTAATTTCTTTCTATTTTTAGTAGAGACGGGGTCTCGCTCTTGCTCAGGCTGGTGTCAAACTCCTGACCTTGAATGATCCTCCCTCCTTGGCCTCCCCAGAGTGCTAGGATTACAGGTGTGAGCTACCGCGCCCGGCCTGCTAGCCCATATTCTTAGAGCTTAGATCAATCTCTGCGGGATTACTGCTGATGGCTGCTTCCTTGTGTGTTTTGTAATTTTTCCTTGTGAGCTCATTTTAGCTGAGTTTTTTCCCTCCAGGGCCCAAGGGCCTGATTGTCCCTGTGGAGTGGTTAAAGACTAACTGTGCTTTGTTTCTGCCAGCCAGCTAGAGCTGGAACTAACTTCCTGGACCACATGCGTAAATCACTACATAAAATTCCAAGTCCACGTGACGTGTAAACCCGTGTTCGTGAGTGGCTTCCCTCTTCTTCCTGGAGTCCAGACAGGCAGACAAGCTCCCAGGTGCCCTCCCTCTGGCCCACCCTGACCCCAGGGGGACTCTCGGGGGTGTCTCCACTGCTCAGCCTCATCTCCTGGGGTCTCCTCACGTGCTCACGGCCTCCTTTCTTGCAAATTTAGTTTCTCCTGTGGGTGGTTGTGCAGTCACCGCTGGGTGTTTGCAGTGGGCGTAGTCAAATGCCTGGGAAGGGGGGGAGTCTGTATTTGTTTTTTTTTTTTGAGTCAGAGTCTCACTCTGTTGCCTGAGCTAGAGTGCCGCGGCATCAGCCTAGCTCACAGCAACCTCAAACTCTTGGGCTCAAGCGATCCTCCTGCCTCAGCCTCCTGAGTAGCTGGGACTACAGGCATGCGCCACCATGCCCGGCTAAATTTTTTCTATATATATTTTTAGTTGGCCAATTAATTTATTTCTATTTATAGTAAAGACAGGGTCTTGCTCTTGTTCAGGCTGGTTTTGAACTCCTGACCTTGAGCGATCCTCCTGCCTTGGCCTCCCAGAGTGCTAGGATGACAGGCATGAGCCACCACGCCCGGCCTGTATTTGTTTTCAATAAGCTCCCCAACCTGCCGAAGCACAGGGATCTTCCTGCTGTGTTGCAGCCTCGTGGGTGTTGCTCTTGAAGCTTCTGATGTGAGCATTGTCCACCCCTGGACACCAAGGGCCACCGTCCCCACCCAAGCACAGTGGGTGGCCCATGGTCTGAGTCTGCAGCCTGCCCAGCAGCTGGGAACTTGCCCTCTGCCCTCTGGAGTGGCCTCGGGCTTCGGGGTGGGGCTTTGCCTGCCGCGCTGCGTCCTGAGCCCTGAGCGCTGGACAGGCCCACACTGTCAGATCTTGCAACTCCACCTTAGGCGTGATCCACAAGAAGTCACCAGGGCTCAAAGCAAGCGTTTGGTTGCAGGTGCCACCGCCGAGCTGGCCATGTGGCACTGACTGCTTTAGAATCTTACTCGGTTTTATAGTCACCTAAAAGGCAGTGCAAGCTGGAGACCCAGATGGACACTTTGGTTTTCTTCTGTCAGCTCTTTTACGCTTCCCAAATCTTTTCCAGGGCAGGAGAGAGTACAGTCCACAACAGACACCCTTAGGTTTGGGGGCTGGCTCTTTCCCTTTCTGCTTCCCAGTGCTCGCTGGGATGGAGGGGGTCGGCCGGTGTGTCCCATGGGAGCCGCAGGTGTGTAGGGTGCAGGTAGAGTGACCCTCGAACCTGTCGCCGTGGCTGTCGCGGGCGAGCGTGGCCCTTTGTCTGGCCTGGAGAACAAGCCCTCTGTCTTTGCGGGATAATCAGTGCAGACAATGACCGCCGCCCCTGGGGGCTTGGGGTTCAGTGGACCAGAACGGAATCCCGGAGGCATAAAAAGTCGGTGTGAGGATGGTGGCTGAATGGCGACAGTTACCTTCTGAAATTTTGAAAACCTCTGTGTGGATGGGGAGGGCCTGCCAGGAGGCTTTGAGGCCAAGACAGTGACAATGGCGTTTTGTGTCTCCACAGCTCCAAGAGGAAGCCTGGGGTGGGTTTGCTGCCCTGGATGACCCGGTCCCTGGACTGGATGTGCCACAGGGCAGCTGGGGCCAGCGGGGAGAGGCCCCTGCCTGCAGGGCTGCGTCTCCCTCGGGCCGCAGCGTCGGGGTTGGCCCAGGTAAGCGTGCAGAGCATGTCCCTTCCTGCCCCCGCCCCTTAGTACCGGCCCCCCACCTGTCGTACCAGGCCTCTGTGGCCAGCGGGCCTTGCCCAGGGTGGGGGCCAGGACTTGGCCTGTGGGCCTGACCCCAGCCACCGACAGCCACATGCTGAGACTGGACTGCGTCCCCGCCTCTGTGCCCGGCACCCCAGGCCGCCCCAAAGTCCACCCACGGCGCGATGCAGGTGCTGACTTCCGGGCAGGCGCCATGGCCCTGGCCACAGGGCACCTCCTCCAGTGAGGCCAGGTCCGGGTTCTTGCAACACAGCCCCGTCTGGTGGCAGGGGTGAGCACGGGGGGTTGGTGACCCCCTGCAGCTGCCCAGGCTGCCCCTCTGCAAGAGCCCAGGATCCTTTTGCAGAAGGTCAGTGCACCGCCCAGTGTCGGCACTCTGGGGGACACAGACAAGCCTGGGGCAGGTCGTCGGCTGCCTCAGTGGACAAAGTGTGCAGTGCACCCAGCCTCTGTGTGAATTTTGGGGCTAAGGCCACTTGGGAAGCCCGTCTCCCCGTGGGGAGGCCAGCTCGGAGCCGGTGTCTGTGGGAACCTGGGGTTTCCTGGGTAAAGGTCTCAGGATAGGACCTTGCAGGGTTTGGGGATCACAGTGGGTGTGTGGAGCCGGAGCCCAGAGGGTTCCAAGAGGAAGACCGGGCCTGGTGCCGGGAGCTCCCCGCTGTGGCCTGGGCTTACATGGGGCAGCAGGGAGCCGGCAGGAGGCTGCCTTGTGCGGGCGGCTGTGACTGTTCCCACGGGGGACCCCCATGGCTTCTCAGCGCCCCGAGACGGGAGGCCTCCAGTCCATATCCTAGCGCTGGCTGGTGGGAGGCACTGGTCCCACGTGACGGGGTGGCGTTCTGGGCATCGGGTCCACCTGACTGCCTCGCCAGGGCCCAGAGGTGGACTTACCTCCCAGACGGGGCAGCTGACGGCCCTGCCCCTGCCACCTGCGGCGTGTCCTGGCCCCACGCCAAGGCGAGGCCTGGCTGCGGAGGCTGCCCCGTGGCACCCCGCACTCCTGCCCCTGCAGGGCATCACCGCAGCAAGACTCAGTGGGGTGCAGGCGTGGAGCTCTGGGGGCTGCCCGGCCCTCGCAGGTGCGCCCTGTGCCAGCACCCTCGCCTGCCACGCCCGGCCGCCGTCTCGTGGCTGGCGATCGGCGCTGACAAACCAAGATGGCCGCGGGCCCGGGGGCCACGCGGGACAGGGCTGGCCGCTCACGTGGCGAGAGGCCATCCTGGCCACCGAATGGGCGGCTGTGCCTGCGCAGAGTGCGGGGAGGCAGAAGGCAGGCTAGTGTTTCCGCCGTCTTCTGTTACACTCGCGCCTTTCAAAGAGTGTCTGGGGCCGGCTGAATGCGCCTCCCTCGCTCTGAGGCAGGAATCCCAACACAAAGGGGGCTCTTGTCCTGCACAGGCCCCTTCTGCGAAGAAAAGCCATTGTCCCCAAGCGGGGCCGCCCGGCAGGAGGTGCATGCTCCACTGCCCACCGCCGGGCCGCCCGAGAGGGGCCGCATTCAGGCCTGTCCGCTCGGATTAGCAGGGGCTCACGACTCAATGTGCTGCGATATTTCATGTCGAGGCAGCGGCTGGCTCGGGGCGGGATGAATGCCTGCTTTTGTCCGCTGAGTTATTTTATTTACATTTTTTAAACAGCTTATCAAGGTAAAAAGATAGCTTTGCTTTAAAAAAAAAAAAAAAAAAAGGGTCCCCTTGGCTCCAGGCCTGCACAGCAGTGGGAGGCATGGCCGTTGCTGGGGTCCACGGGCACCTGCCCAGCCCTCCTGCCCTTCCGAGTGGGGGGCCCGGGGGAGCCGCGGGGCACGGTTCTGAGGGTCGCTGCCCGGCCCCTCTGGGCCTTCTTGGTTGTTCTCCCAAAAGCATCGGCTCCCGGGCCTGCCTGGCCAGCGGGGCCTATGTCTCTTCTCAGTAGACGCCTCTCCCGTCCTCTGGGGGGCAGAGGTGAGGAAGGCCGCCAGGTGCAGGGTGGGCCGGGTCCTCACGGCCCAGTCCTGGGCTCTTTCCTCCTGTAGGGTCCTGGCCTCTCCCACCGTCCCCCACGTCTGCTCCCTGGGCCTGAGTGTGGAGCCGTGGCGAGCCCCTTAGCTGGGAGGTGACCTCTCTGCCCGCCCCAGGCCTGCTGCCTCCCAAGTGGCCGGGCATGGGCAGGGGGCAGCCCAGTCTGCAGTCATCTCAGAGATTCTCAGACAGAAAAGACCAGGCGTGATGCCAGCAAAAGGACCAGGCAGAGCCCCCACACCCCAAGACAGAGGCCAGGCGGGGGCTTCCTGGAAGGGGAGGGTCTGCTACTAGCCACAGACCCCAACCAAGGCTGTCTCAGTGGAGCCAGGGCACCCACTGTGGCAGGGCCGGACTGAGCAGGCTCCCTCCTATCTGTCCCCACCAGCCACCAGGCCACAGGACCCCACGGTGTCCTCAGAGCCCTCCTGGCCTCAAGAGGGCACCCTGTGTGCAGAGAGCTCCTGCTGGGCCCAGACAAACCAGCCAGAAACCGGGAATGACCCAAGGAGAAGAGAAGGGCTGAGCTGGGCACCTTGAACCCCCTCTGGCAGCGTCGCTGGGGGCCAGAGTCTCAGCCCACCTGACAGGTGAGGCCTGAGCCACACACCTGGGGAGCACAACTGTACCCCAGGACGCCACCCAGGCTACCCTCCTCAAGCCAAGGGTTTCTTCCCCTAGGCCTCAGTAGGTTCTTGGATGGCTGGCCCACTGAGGGCCGGGGTCTCGGTTCTCAGAGGAGCCTGACCAGGGAGGACGGCTGGGGAGGCCGGAAGGGCCCTGCCCTGGCCACCTGCCACCTGGCCTACCCATGCCCCAGCACTGGCCCAGGGCCCAGTCCCAAGGGTGCCAGGGGAGCAGCCCATCCTCGGTTCCGCCTGCCTGCGACAAAGTCCAGCACCAAGGAAGCCAGGCAGGGGCTCAGACGGTGGGGTCCTCCACCCCACGGTGCTGCGCAGGGTGTTCGAGGCCCCGCCCCATGGCACTGAGGCCCCGCCCACGGCATTGAGGCCCCGCCCCCAGCCCCTGCCCGGGGACCCGCGGGGCCGGCTGCCTGGCATGGGGCCAGAATGCGGAGGCGCGGGGTCAGTGCCGCAGGGAAAGGCCCTGGCCCTGCGCCCCCACCCGCGCGCCGAGCCTTTCCCAGGCCGCTATTTTGGTCTTTCCTCCAAGCTCCGGGGAGCAGGGCGCCGAGCTGCCCCTCGGGCCGCCCTTGCGGGTTATTTTTGTCGGTGGTGGGAGCGCTACGTGGAGATTACGGACAGCACGGCCGGCACGTGCGGGCGGTCAGGGCGCGCAGCACAGGCGGGCTCCGCTGCGTGGGGAGCCAGGTGGGTGGGCGTCTCCCGGCTCCCTGAGAGCGGGTGGCCCTGCCTGCACCTGACCCCCGGTGCTGACCACACCCCAGTGCTGACCACACCCCCGTACCCCACCCTCATCCCACCCCCCCCACCCCGCACCCCCGCGCCAGCGATCTGCCTCCGTCCGTGTGGCCACAGACAGGTTGTGTCTCGCCTTGGGGAAAGTGCTCCCTCTCGCCCCTCAAGCTGCGGGCATGGGGCGGGAGCTCCGGGAGGGAAGGGGGCAGGTGTGTCCCCGCTTGGCAGGAGGTCGTGGCTTCACCCCTCGGCCCCGCCCCCACCTCTTGGCCCCGCGGCTCACGCATCAGCAAGCCCTGACCGGGACCACCGTGGGGACCCATGCTGCGTGGGACAGCACCCACTCCACAAGTCCCTGCTGCCCCATCCGGGCCCAGCCCCAGCCTGGGCGGGCAGGGGTCACCTCCCACCTGTCCCACCCCTGCAAAGTCCTGGCCCTGCTCGGGGTCTGTCTGCCAGGCCCACCTCTCAGGGACCCCTGGACCCCAGGCCCCTCAGCTGGGCCACGCGGGTGCACGTGGGAAGGCGCCCGCTCCTTGCAGGAAGGTGGGCGACCTGTGGGCCCTGTGCAACCCGCCTCCTTGTGTTTCCCAGGCGCTGTGCGCGGCAGCCAGAACTCGGAGTTGAGATGAAGCCTCTTTCTCAGCATTCGTGAGGGCGCTATTAATAGCAGTACAGACCTGCAGTGCACGGGGAGGTCAGGGGACCGGGTTCAAACTTGGGTAAAGCCCAGGTGTCCAGAAGCTGTTTGGCAGCGGGAGGAGGGCGGGGCGGGAGGAGGCCTTCCAGGGGCCAGGGCTGCCCCTGAGCGTGTGGAGCAGAGTCCCCCGGGCCGTCTGCCTCCATAGTGGGGGGTTGAGGTACGCTGGGCACCCTGGCGAATGTGCCCCTGAAGCCCTAGAACTCGAGGGTGGGGTGGGCCGGGCAGGGGCTGCCACGCGGGAGGCGTGGACATGGCTGCCCTGCAGTGGGCACCAGGTGTCTCACTGGACACTCAGTCCTCAAGCTTCTGGGACCTTCCTCTTCTGCCACACGTGTCTGCTCCTCAGTCGGTGGGGAGGGACGGTCGGCCTGTCTACCTGGGAATCTCAGGTACAGGACAGTGCTCAAGGCTGCTGCCTCTGCAGGGCCAAGCTCCTGCCTCCTGCTCCGGGCCCCTTCCCTGGGGCGGGGACATGGGTGGAGCCTGCTGGCTAAGGGAAGGTGAGGACCCCATGAGGGGACATCCTGGTCTCCACCAACCTGTGCCTGGGGTCTGAGGACCTCTGTGGCATGTGAAGGGGACTCTTGGGCTTGGGGGCCCTCCCTGAGGACTGTCCTCTTAGGATCCTGCCCTGGGGGATGGACCCCATCCAGTCTGAGCTCCAGGCAGCTGTGTGGCTGAGTAGGGAGAGGGGAGGGGAGGAGAGGGGAGGAGGGGTCTTCCACAAAGGCCCGTGGGAAGAGGCATTGTTGAGTCCTAGTTCTTGCTGGGAGAATGGCCAGTGTGTCCCAAGG
>VSMD01064625.1:0-25786 GCA_008750895.1 Mirza zaza | reverse complement strand
TGAGCAGCACCTAAGTGGACACATAGGTACTACAGTAATAGGGTATTGGGCAGGGGGGTGGGGGGGTGGGTATATACATACATAATGAGTGAGAAGTGCACCGTCTGGGGGATGGTCATGCTGGAAACTCAGACGGGGGGGGGGGGGGGGGAAAGGGCATTTATTGAAACCTTAAAATCTGTACCCCCATCATATGCTGAAATAAAAAAAAAACCAAAAAACAAAGAAGGCAATTTCAAATATCCATTCCTATTGCCTCCACAGATCACTGTAAATAACCCAGAAATTTTATAAATCAAAAACTGCTTCTCCTTTACTCAGTAGTGGGTAAAAAATAAAAGAATAAAAAAAAACTTTTTAGGCCACGTGACTTTGTTGTTGTTCTCAGATCATGATGACTAACCCAACATCAAGGCCTTTCTGCTTGTCTACCCTACCTTAGACCTAAGTGGCTCTTCTATCTTCTTTTTAATACAAGGTTGGGTTGGCTATAGAAATACCTTATATATGCAAAAAAAATTCTATAAAGTCTTTTTGGAGACTATATACCTATTACAATTCTAGTACCAATGGTCAAAACTATGTCAATTTGATGTTGTTTTAGAGTTAATGAAACATTCTATGTTACATTTCATCAACAGCAGTAAACCTAGGTAATTTGGAGAGCGGTTTTAATTTCAGAGGAACTAAACTTGGAAACCCTATTTTTTTCTGGAAACATAAAGTAAATCTAAATAATAAAGACTCGTTTGATTTCCTGAGAAATGGCATGGTGTAGAGGACAAACCATGGGGTTTAGTAGAACCACATCTGAACCCCAGTTCACTCTCTCTGAGTTACATAACCTTGGTCAAATAACTTATATCCAGGAACTTCATTTCCTTCTCATTAAAATGGCAACAGTGAAGTTCCTGACATTACGGGGTCTTGGATCCACATGGCGCCTCTACCAATGCAAGTGTGAGAACCACAGAAAGCCTTGCAAGGGCTCCTCCTCCCCACCATGCTCTACTTATGGATAGATTCTGACAGCAGGTCCCAAAGAATTCAGAAATACTTTAAGTAATGCCACCAGAATTGAATAAATGGATAATACCAAAAGATACTGCTTTAAAGACAATGCTATGTGGATGTATAAGCTCTGGTTTAACTTGCTACAAATACAACGGGGACCACTTAACCCTAGGGTACAAGATTGACAACAGCAGTGGCAGCAACGGCTACCATATGTTGTATGCCTGCATTGTACATCACTAGGATAAATGTCTCATCTATATTAGTTATGTATATTACTTCATTTATTGATGTATTATTCTTCCCTAGGACCCAATGAGACACATTATATATATATATATATATTTTTTTTTTTTTTTTACTTTGCAGCTGAGGAGGTGAAGTCACAGAGATTAAGAAAATTTCCAAAGGTCAAAAACTATGAATATAGGTGCTGGAATTTTTGTCCAGAGCAGTAACTCTTAATGGAATTACTGAAGAAAAAATATTTATGTTACAGTTTTTGCTTCTTCTCACTTGTGATGCCTTCCAACAATGGGTAAGGGTCTTTTATGGCCCAGAGAGACACAGGGGAATGCACAGCATGATATATTGAAAGGCAGTAAGCCTCAATGGGGTCAGTTCACAGAAGGACACAACGAAGCCTGAAATTCACATTCTGAATAATGAGGTTGACATCAGTATGTCACAAGCCATAATTCTGAGGAGCTTACTGTACTCACAGCTATGACTATTTTGCTGGGTGGAAGTTAATAATTGAAAATTATTTTTCCCAAGTGTGAAAATATCCTTTGTTCACAAAGGCTCAAAATTGCCACAGAAAGGATCCTGCTATTCAAATTGAAATTGAAATTGACATACACTTAGTATATCCTACTTTAATGAATCTCACTGAAGCCAAGCTTGCCTAGGCATGAGTTCAGGGATAAAGAGTAGGTAGGGAGCCATCCTAGTCCCCTGCTGGCTTACAGTCATGCTCCTGGTAGAGAGTGGGAAACAAAGGATGGCTTCTTATGCAAATCAAGATCAAGAAACCAGCTGGACGAAGTGAGGAAGGAAGGAGGGAGGCTTTTGTTTAACGACAGTAGCTCTGTGCCCATATGGACTTACTTCTGCTCTTCAACACCAAAAAAGCCCAAATGGAGCTCTCTCATTGCCCTTCCCCTCCCAACTCGATAGGCCTATCACTTTGTATTTTAACCTGAGATGAGCTACAAAATTAATCAGACTGAACTTTAGCTTTTGACTGGGATGCAGAGGAAGAATTCAAGCAGCTGGGATCAGAGGGATATATGCAGCCATCCCCACAAGCCATGAGGTGTCTGACCCACCTAAAAGAAACCACATTCAGCAGCTTGCTAGAACTGCTTATCAAATGTTCACTCTTGCATTCACACCTCTCACATTCTACTGGGGAAAGACGGGTGGTAAGAAAACAATTGAAAACATGATCATTTCGCATGGTGATTAATACTAAGCAAACAATAAAACAGTAATGTGCTAGAGAGTGCCAGGGTGTGGGTGAGATTAGGTGGTCTCAGGAGGCATTTCTGAGAAGCTGATATTTTTGCTGAGACATAAGTAATTCAAAGGTGCCAGCCATGCTGAGATTTGGAAGAAATTCTTGCACTTGCTGTTCCCTCTGCTATGAATGAGCCTGGATTCATTAAGGTCCAGGACATGGTCGTGTGACTGCAATACAATGAATGAGGAAAGAAGAATAAGGAATTTAGACACAAAGGTAGTGTGGGGCAAAGTCACCTACAATGGCACAAGCCAAGGAGAGAGGACTGGAGTCTATTTTAAGGAGAGGAGAAGATACTGGAGTATTTTAAGCATAGTAATGATAAGATCTCATTTGAGTTTTTAAATAAAATAAACATTTAGTTGTTATGAGAGGAATAGATTTTCGGTTGGCAAGGGTGGAGGTAGAGAGTTAGGCTCTTGGAGCGACTCACATGGCTGTGGAGATGGGAAAGAGAGCTTTGAGTTAGAATGTGGTTTGGAGGTAGGAGCTGCAAAGACTGATGGAGGGCCTGGATCTGAGGGTGAGAGAAAAGGAGAAACCACGCCCTCTGGGATTCTGACTTTAGCAACTAGTGCATGGCTGTGTGTCTTACTGCGGTTGGAAAAACTGGGCCAGGGATTGCTTCCAGTGGGGGGATTGAAGAAGAGCTCTGGTTTGGCCACATTAAGTTTGATATACCTGTTAGCAAAGCAAGAGGAGATGAGCCCTGAGCAGACTGGTGGACACATGTCTCTAACCAAGAAGAGGCTAGGGCTGGACGAAAATATTTGCAGATTCGGGAGTCATTGGCTGTAGGTGAGATTTAAAGTTGTTCTTTGTCACCGTCATTAGAAGGAAAAGAAAGGAAATGGTGACAAGAGACAGTGTTCACATGGAAGAGCACAATTTGAGTGGCCTGTCGAGGTAATTGTGCAAGGCAAGAGCTCTCTAAGCTCTTTCCTTCCCAGTACTTTCCAACATAGCTGCTCACTGAAGATGAGGAGAAGCCCCTGTGGAAATGCGGCTCTGATAGAGCAGTGATCTTCCTGAGAAAATGCCCCTGCCTGTCCTCCCACCTGGCCCAGGAAGTGGGACGGTTGGGTCCACGGGCCAGCAGATACACCTCCCACCTCTGGGTCACGCCTTCCTCTCCGAACACCATGTTCACCTCCGCCCCACAAACAGACAGACACCCAATGGGAACTGTGAGGAAATGCCGAAGGACTCACCACTCGAAGTCCCAGTCGGCACAGACGCAGGGTTCTGAGACCACGGACCCCGAGTAGTCTCGGCCCAGGGCACACTGCGCTCCTGGCTTACGCTTCTTGAAGATTTTCCTTTCTCCCATGACGCAAGGCTCTCCCTTAGAGAGAAAGTCCACAGTGAGAGACCGAAAAACACAAAGACAGTGAAATAAACCAGCTTCTCCACAAGAAGCATTATCCTTTTCATTCTCCTTCAGTCACTCTGCATAGCAGTCTCATTCCCAGTAATGCTCCAGACCCAGGAGTTTCATGAATAAAGATACTAATATTTTACTACCACCCAAAAGGAAGATTAAGGGAGGTTGGCCCACTCCCACCCTCCACCCACCACAGCCAGAGATGTCTACATGGTCTGTTTCTTCTCCACCTCCATAGAGAATGCAAAACCTCCAAGCAGCCTCACAGACCACCAGGCAATTGCCCAGATGGCCTCAGTAGCAATTCTAGTGGAAAGGAGCCCACTCTGGCATGTTTTTCACATCATCTTCAGAGGAAAATTGAAGTGGACCCAAAATGTTCCTTCTCTATGATAAACAACCATGCCTAAGCCCTAATTTCTAGTCAAGGACAAAAAGAGTAGAAGAAGGTGGTATAAATGACAAGGAGCCAATGGTGCTGGAGAGTGTAAAAGCCTGTCTATGCTGCACAGCAATAAATATCTGCCATCGCTAGACCCACCCACCCCACCCTCTCTTAGTAGCCCTGTCCTCAAGGTTCTGGGGCCCTTACTTCAGGCTGGCCTAAGAAATGCTCTCACCCCCTATACTGGCAGGTAAGATGAGCAAATCATCAGAGGCCCTTGTAGCTGTCTGGTGCTCATTTCTCAAAAAAGAGCCCAAATCCCAGGTTACCATCAGCCCCTCTTGCCCAGGCAGCTCAGTGACCTCAATGAGTAGATAGGATCCCAGGGTATGAAATAGCCCCAAAATATCACCCATCCCTGCTGGACTTGGATGTGTCCCACCCTATCCCTAAATCCACACCCTTATATCAAGATGGCCCACCACCTTCCTCCCCAACCAGGAGGGCTTAGGCAAGACCAAATGGGCTCGCAGGAGCTCTTCTTCATAGAAGCCAGCGCTCCCCAACCCTGGGGGTACCTGGTTGAGCAGGTGCCAGGTCTGGTAGTCCTCCTTGGTGCAGCGCCGGCTGAAGATAGACTTGTAGTCCACTTTCACCAACTGCCATTCAGAGCGGAGGCTGAAGTGGCCAAAAACTCTAAGTGTTTAGGGAAGGGATGGAAATGACAAGTGGAGAAGGCCCCACAGTCAGTTACTCGTGCACAAAGACAGGGGACGAGATAGACAGTCACTGCAGTCTGCACCCTAATTGTTCTTCCAAAGCAAGTCCACTGTTCACACAACTCAGTTAACTGGCATGTCATTCACAGCGGGTTTAAAATCAACCAATTATTTTTATTGCAAAAGGAATACATGCACATTACAGGAAACATTTAACACCCAACAGTCCCAAATCCACCACCCAGATAAAACCATTGTTCATATGTTGACACGCAGACTTTCCATTTCTCCTTAATGCAAGCACTGGCATTTTACCCACACATATCCACTGGCAGGGACTCGGTTTCCTCATCCATAAAGTGGATTGTGTGTATGTGTGTTGGGTGAGCAGATTAGCTAATCTAAAGTATGATCCTGCCAGTTGCAAAATCTTTATTGAATTTAAGTGTTTTAGTTGAAATCCCTACTGTTTAATTCAAATGAATACCTAATCTCCTTCTCCTTCCCTAAAAAAATTACAGCAGTCTCATAGAAGGAACTCATATTTATGTGTAGTAAAGAAGCACACCATCTGCATGACTTAGATAATCAATACTGACCTTTTCAAAGTCCAGCAGTTGATAGCCCTATAAATATGAATGATCAATTGCCTCTAGAAAAATAGAAAAAAAAAAAAAAAGACTGATCATCCATACTTCACTTGAGCTACATGTCTCGCAATTACAATGCAAGACATCTATCACAGTGATGTAAAGGGAGACCAACCATGGTGTGAACTTAAAACAACAGAAGTCTTTCAAGAAATTGGATGGCTTCCATTTCAGCAAGACTTAATCACACTACCAGCCCTGGATTTTCTTCTGCCCAAATTAGGTACTCTTCTAGAGACATCTAAGAAACTAACTCTCCTCACAGGACATTTCCTTCTGCTATCTGAAAGAAAAGCATGCTTATGCTCCTCCAGCCAAGAGGAGGGACTGAAAAAAATTGTGAAATAGGCTTGTTTTGTAAATCATGTAACTTAAAAGTTCTAGCTCTGATTTCATTTCATACAGAGGTCACATCAGTCTATTTTAAATCTCTAACAAAATAGCTATCTCTTATCAAATATTTTCACTTGTTTGAAGACAGGAGAGTTAAGTTGATAAACTCATCAAGACAAAAAACAAAAACAAATACAAAAATAAAAACAGTGAGAGAAGACCTTGACAATTATCTTCTTCTATCCCTCTGCAGCCTATAAGTTCCCAGATTACAATGTCACTTCCTCCAGTAAGTCTTCCCTGATTGGATTATTCCAAGTAGCAGGATGTTCATGATGCTAAACCAAACACTTCAGCCTACTCCAAACAGTTTACAGATATTTCATGGATCACAAAATGCATCAGGTCAGATTAACCCCATTCCTTACTATGAAAAGATTACTGGGCAGACAGAAGAGGGAAATATGAGACACATGATGTACCTGGATATAAGCAAGGCATTGATAGGGCTAGCCATAGCAGACTTGAAGAGAAGATGAAAAAGTATGAGCCAGGAGCTAGTAAAATTATGTGGCTAAAGAGTACCTAATTAAGGCATTAAAATCAACCAGGAGGGAGGTGTGAGCACTCAGCTGCAAGGTTCTGTTATCTGCTCTTTCTTGTTCATCATTTTTATTAATTACTTGAAGACATGAAAATAATGGTCATCAATGGAAACTTAATTTTCTGATGACAAAATACTGGAGGGAACAGTCATATGCTCAGTAGCAGAATCAGGACCCAACAAGGTCTTGACAGATTGAAGAGATAGGCTGAATTTAATAAGATGTGACATAACAGAGAGAAATGTCAGATCCTCCTCCTGGTAATTAGATAAGTATTGGATTAAAGAAATGGGACTTGGTACTGCTCAGGTTAAATAATAATAGTAGTGGTTGTAGCAGCAGCTTAAGAGTTTCCATATACAATGGGATCAATATGAGTGAACACTTTAGAGAGATATAAATTTAAGGTGATCTTGAAATGCATAACAGAATTATTTAGAACAAAAGAGGCAATATCTGGTCTTTTCTACATTAATGAGATCACCAAGGACAATTGTGGTTAGTTTTGGATGTTACCATTCAAGAAGGATATAAACTAAGTATCTCAATCTACAGGACATATTTGAGCGTTGGTGGAAGCAGTGGAGTTTAAATCTTCTTAAATTTTAAATAAAAATGTGTGTTTATTGGCACATATGTATTTATCTATAGATATATAACATATATTTTATCAGATTATTCAAAACAGTTCCCAGTTCCCAAAAGACTACTCCCTGGAACTGTGAAGGTGGCCTTATCTGTAAAAAGGGTCTTTGTAGATGTAAGTCAGTCAAGGATCTCAAGATGAGATCTTCCTGGATTGTCAGAGGGGCCCTAAATGCAAAGACAAGTAGTTATAAGAGATATGCAAAGATGAGGGGCATGGCAAGGGAAATGAATGCCATGTGAAGACACAGGCAAAAACTGGAGTTACGTAGCTACAAACCAAAGTACACCTGGAACTGCCAGTAGATGGAAGAAGCAAAGAACAAATCCTCCCCTCAAGCCCTGGAAGGAGCACAGCCCTGCTGACATTTTGATTTTTGGATCCTAAACTCTAGAACTATGAAAGAAGAAATGTCTGTTCTGTGAAGCCATCCAATTTGTGGTAACTTGTGACAACAGCCAAAGGAAACTAATACAGATGACAATCTGATTTAAGACCAATTTTCACCTATCCAAAAAGTGGTGTAAGAACTATGGCTAGTTACCCTGGACATGACTTAGGAAAGGGCAGGGAGGGAAGAATAACAAGTGGGAATTCTAGGGAGATGTCTTGAATATAAAATATAACCAAATATAGAAGTGTGAAAGTTTACAAAGTGGGAGAGAGCTTTCTAACAAGGGATGCACAAGAGTAAGTGTGGAACATCAAGCTCAGGCTTGATCATTTCTCACTGAACAGGATGCGACCATCATCCATGTGCACAATCTCTAAGGATGTCCATGTTGCTGGTCCTCCCAACTCTTTGAGGTATCCACTTCTGATCTCAGAGTGCATATTTGGGGACTGAACATAAGAATAGGTACTCAATCAGAATTTATGGATTATTTCAGATTCTCTTTTGCTATCTTGGCAAGTACATTCCTTTCATCTACATTTCTTTGGCTTCTTACCCAGACTTCCTTACATTGTGTTTTCCAGGTCCTTCCCCAAACTCTAAATCTGTACACTAATATTTTAACTCCGGACTGTGCTAGTCTGCTCTCCCATGAGGTCACTTTCACATCCCAGATGCAAAATTCTTATCACTTAAACCCTATTCCTATTATGAGCTTTCCTCTTCTTCATTGGTCCCAAATAAGACCAGTAGGGTAAAACCTCTTAGCAACTTTCAGACATAATATACTCCCCATCTTTCCATCCATTCTCAGTTCTAGGAAGAATAAAGTTCACTGTGGGCCTGAGCCCCCTACTCCTGTGGGGCACATAGTCACTCTTTTACATAGATCCAGCTTCCCTAACTCTGTTCACTATCACATTCCTTCATTGCTCTTCTTAATTAGAGTTTATAGAAGCTGAAGAAATGGCAGAAATATAGGAAAACAAGCAGGAGGTAAAATAAGGACTAATTCTTATTAAAGTACTTCTATTCCTTTTTCATAAATACCCAAAGAACAGATGCTAGAATTCACAATGAGATCTGTGGAAGTGAGAATCCAACAGAGAAATCAAAGTGACCATCATAACAAACCATGTTCATTGCTTTGGGGTGATAAACACTGAAAAGGTCCACTTGATATGAACTGGGAAAAGAGAAAGCCCAGACTGCTTCTAATTAATAACAACAACAATAATAATATCAAGTTCCCAGATAAAAGTTTCTTATCTGTTGGAAATACTCCTCTAAAGTTAAGGAGCCTATTACCATCAAAGTAGGTGAAGCATACTCCACATACTTGTAGTATCTTTTTTTTTTGGGGGGGGGGAAGTGGTTCATATAGCAATTGAAGATAAAAACTCAAGATATGGATAGGGTGGAGGACGTAAAGGCATGGAGCATCTTTGAAAGGATAATATGATTCCCAAATCAGGTGCTACTTGTTTCAGAGTGTCCTCTGTGGTTCTTCTGGCAACACTGAGTTCTCTTTCTTCAGAAGCTCAAACGGTCCTGTTGTTATTTCTAGACTAGAGGTTCTCTGATATCTATAACAGAATCACCTAGAAGACTTGTTAAGCATAGATAGCCCCCAGGGCTTCTTATTAGTATAGCTGGGGTGCCTAAGTATTCATGTGTCTAGTAAGTTCCAGCTGATGCTAATGTTTCTGGCCCCAGGATCGTACTTTGAGAATCACTGCTCTAAATTACCTATCCAGAATCTCTTAATTTCCTTCTATCTTTGGTCAAATTTTTGTCATCCAATTAGAAATCTCCCTAAGGCTAGGGATACTTTTTATACTTCTTTGTATCCTACAGAAACTATCAACAGTAGTTGCTTGACAAAGAATGGCTAATCGATCACTGAGTGCCAATGGAAGAAACAAGGCTATTCTTGGAGGGTAAAGTTCGATTCTCAGGTCTTTGGCAAAGAAAAACTAATTACTAGCATGGCCAAATCCACTGTTATTAACAGTCCCACTTCCTTGCAATTTCCAAGGTAAACTACTTTGGCCTCTTTCTACAGAAATGCATTCCTAGTGTCCTTTGTTAATTCAAAGTATATTCTTATCAACATAATCAAAACCCCAGCAGTGAGATAATGTGGGTGAAAATATTGAAAGACAACAAATGTTCATTACCCTCATCATCATTCTTATCGCTAGAACCTCTGCAGACTCACCCAAGGAGTTTTTCATCAAGGATTTCTAATAGGCTTGGCTCAAAATCTGCCTCCCATGCCCTTGTTTTAAAGATGGGGCTTGCTCTGTCACCCAGGCTAGAATGCAGTGGTGTTATCATAGCTCACCGTAACCTCAAACTCCTGGGCTCAAGGGACCTTCCCATGGCAGCCACCTGAGTAGCTGGGACTGCAGGTTCAAAATCTCTTTTTTAAGGTATATAATAACTTCAAATGCAGAGGCTTTCTTTGTCTCTTTCTTTTTTGACATCCTCCTATTGAGCCTTGGAGAAAGTAAACACTGCACACATAAATATATTTAATAGATGACTGCCTGGAAACAGGTAGCCTACCCTTCGGTTTCCTGGGGAAAATAAATATATTTAATAGATGACTTAAATAAATAGATGATTTAATAAATATATTTAATAGATGACTGCCTGGAAACAGGTAGCCTACCCTTCAGTTTCCTATGGTTGGGGAAGTTGCTCCCAACCATAGGAACAACATAAACAAATTCTCTAAGCCATTTCTCACTGTATGGATTTTTAGGGAAAAAAATCAATTAAAATTTATTACTTCTGTATTTCTTGGTGCTTTTACCTTGCAACCTAGAATTTTTTTCATGACAGTTTTTGACATAACTCAAGATTTACCCTCTTCTTGGACTCTACAAACCTAAGAGGACGTGTCTATCTTTTTAAACTTCTCTGGTGCTAAACATGTACACAGCCAACGTGACTCTGGTCACAGATGGTCTTCCTGTGCTCTTGCCTTGCTGTAACATACAAGTGGTCTGGACACATGGTAAGAGTACTAGGCAGGGAAATAGAAGACTTGGCTTTTCCTAGACCTAGTCTGCCACAAAGTTAGCTTGGACTTGACAAGCAAATGACTTTATCTCTCAAGGCTTCAACTTGCTTATAAAGGCTTATTTTTAATCAGTGATACATGCTCAAAGGATGGGATGCAGAGATATTCTAGATGGAATGTGGCCCTTTCAAAACAATTTCCAAGTTTATTTCTACCTCCATGTCTACCTCCAGGAATACGAGCTATAAATCTCCTCTTTCACATGCCAGAGGCAAAGTTGTAATCATCTAAACACCATTTGGATTATGAGTTTTGCTCTTTTTCTCAATGGGCCCCAACTAAGATCAGTAGGTTAAAACCGCTTAGCAACTTTCAGGCATTAATGTACTCCCCAACTACCCATCCATCTTAGCTCTGGGGAGACCAAAGTTCACTGTGGACATGGGCATGGGCCAGGAAGAATTTATCTATTAATATTTATCTATTACCTATTTATCCTATACACATAGGATTTATCTAGTATGATCATTCATCTTTGTCTCCAGTGGTGCTCCTTTCATATAACAGATGTTCAATAAATAGTTCTAGGTTGATTAATGATAGAATTAATCTTACAAAATCATTCACTTTTTTCAAAGTTGGGGTAACAGCTTCATCTGCTCTTATTTCTGAGTCAAATAACGTGGCTGAGTTGTGTATCCTTTGGGATTTAGAAGGACAAAAACAATCTCAGGGGAAAAACAGCAGTAACTGCTCTGTTCCTTGTAATCCCAGACTGTGCTAGGATTTCCACACACACACACACAAAAATGTGATTTGCTGAAGCCCTAAATAACACACCTTATTTAATCTACCATTCAGACCTGAGAAAGGCTTTCAGGAAGGGGAGTGATTCATTTGAGGGAGGGAGGTGGTTCAAAAAGCTAAAAGACTTCATTAGAATTCCATACCCAGAGAGGGTTAGCTACTCATTAATTAAATGATTTCAAGGGGGATCTCAGTATATAATTGCTATAATTTAGGTGGAAAGACTGCCACACTAAATGTAATTAGAGGAGTAGGCTCTGCAAAGATGTTTTCTTCTTTACAGGGGAGCAGCCCCGGGTCACCTGATTCTCCCCGGCATAGTCCTTTGATTCTTTTCTCAGCCCCTACTTACACCAACTTTCATGCATAATTTTTGAAAGCTGAGAGAAGTTTCACAAAGAGAGTGGTTGACCACAACACTTCCAGAAGGGAAAGAGGAGGACTTGTTAGGAGGAAGCCACTAGAAACATCAAAGGGAAGAACAAACAGTGCTTTGGGTGTTAGATTAGGTGGACTTCACTGCAGACGGACTTCTAGGGCATCTTTGATTGAACCCAATACGATAATGCCATGCTGTCATCAGCCTACAGCCAGGATATCCCTCTCTCCCTCCCTCGGTGACTCAACTGCCTGCTTCTTGAGCTGTTCCAGCCACCAACCCTCCCATTTTCATCTGTCTGAATAGCATCTTCAGAAACATAGTGAGGCCAAACTGAACTCTCTCAGCCCTTTCCTGAGTTTCCTCTTTCTGTTATTGCCTCCACCAGATAGTCAATCATCAGGCTAGAAACCTCCGCACAGCAGAGACCCTGTGCTCAAGCTGCTTTCCTCTGCTCGGGGTGGCTTTCCCCACATCTTGTCGTGTCCAACTCCTGCTCATTCTGCAAACCTCAGGTCAAATAACAGGCAATAGTTTTTGGGTGGGAGGACGAGGTGAAGGAGTAAAGCTTTTCAGATCTTAATATTTCATATTGACCATTTTTATTTCCTCTTTAAGAAACAACTCTTAAATAACTCACAGTTTTGTTTCCAAATATATGAGGTGCTTTTTTTTTTCTTTTTAAAGGCATACAAATTTATTAACGTGCATATGAGCATGGAAGTCGTATGCAATATGAAAAACTGAGTTTTTTTTTCTTTATTTCTTTTCCTTACCATCATTTTTATCTTAAATTTCTTATGTAACTGTAATATTTAGAGAGAATGTGGTTCAATGATATCAGCTCTTTGAAAGTAGTTTGAACTTTGTATGTGGTGCAGTGTTTGGTCAATTTTTTTTATTTTTTTCTGTTTTTTTTTTTTTTTATTTCAGCATATTATGTGTTTGGTCAATTTTTGAAAAGTATATTAAATGTTTGCTTAAACAGAATGTGTATTTTCCGTATGTTGAGTGGAGTATTCTATACAGATCTTTTAAATCAAGCTTTCTAATAATGTTATTCACTTCCAAAGTTGTACTTATTTCTTGACTGCTTAGTCTATTGGTTTCTAAGAGAGGTTTATTAAAATACATCTCTATGGTTGCAAATCCTTCATTTCTCCTTGTGTCCTTCTAAGTCTCTTTGTGTTATACTATAATCACAAAACTATGCAGGTTATGAGATCATTCTATCTTTTTCATAAATTATTCTTTTTAGTTTTAATTCAAATGCTGCCTTTTCTTTTATGTCCTCCATGATCTTCACTTCCTTTCCTTCCTAGGAAGAAAGTAAAATTTCCCTCCTCTGAATTTCTGTAGCATTTTATCTGTGTTTTGGGCATGAGCCTTAGCACTTCTAATATGTATCAGAATTAATAGACTATGTATATAAGTGTCTTATCCCCTTTGCTTGATTTTAATCTCTTGGAAGTTTGAAACTCACATAAGCTGCACCTTGTCCGTCAGAAGCGCTTGTCACATATTTAGTGTCTGAGAGTCAGTGGAATGAGTGGTTAAGCACAAGCGTGTTCGAATCAGACTGACCCTGTGACAGCCCCAATCCTGGACCTATGGAGACTTTCCCCATATATATTAGACTTAGTTTCCTCATGTGCAAAATGAAAATAATAACAATATCTAACATAGTTCTTATGTTAAAATGTGTTATATTTTTATAATGTTTGGTATAAGTTAAGACATTAGTAATTTAAGCTATTGTTGGTATAGTTATATAAAAATACTTAACTATGAGTATTTATTTTATATCTTTTGTTAGATGCCTGAGAATTTCGTGGGCAGATAGCATACCTTACGCTTTCATGTCCCTGGGGTCCCTTCTAAAGGCTTTGCAAACAGTAGGTAATAAACAGGAGCCAATGAAATAACAATAAAAATTAGTAATGCCAATATTGGTGAGAATGTATTGAACAGTTAGGGTATGCTAACTGCTTTGCGTAAATTATCTCATTTCATTAATTATCCCCATTTCACAGGTAAGGAAACTAAGGCTTATAGAAATTAAATAATTCATCCAACAAGGTTATATAGCAAGTTAATGATGGAGTCAGGAGTGGAAGTCAGGCATCTGTGGCAATTGTTCTAAGACAGTTCTCAGCACCGTGCTTCCAGCAATGCCCACACTCCTTTTTTATGCTTAATGACTCGTTAGCTATCACGGAACTGCACGGTGTGGCACCGAGATATGGACATGGGGGCGGGGGGGGGGGGGGGGGGGGGGGGGCTCTGATCTCAACTTCTCAATGGCCTGTTGGGATGAAAGGCAGAAACACCATGAAATATATAAAACTGAAAGCACAGTTGGAGGAAGGAAGAAAGGAGAAATCTGCAGAGTGTCTAGAAAGTTCCAATTATGGCCCTATTTGTCTCAAGTTCTAAGGCATTGACTGTGTGCAGAGTTACGTACTTGAACCTGAACTACGACAGTCTTTATTGGCTTGGCCTCCAATTGGGAATCCCTGAAGAATTATGCAAAAGAACAAACAGAATTATAAAGTCTTAGTGCTAGAGGGGTCTTTAGGGATGAACCTTTGGTCAAGGCCCTTCGCATGCTAGCTGAGGAAACTGAGGCACAGATAGAGTGGCAGCCTGCTCAAGAAATGGAATCCAAGTCTCCCGACACCCAACCCTTTCTCCCAAACTGACTGCTTGCTTTTCATGGGAAACTTTTTCAGGTTGCAAGTGGAGTTGTGGTATGACACAGGTGACCACAGCACCATGAATACTTGGTTGAGGAATGCGGAGAAGGGAAGTGATCCCATACACAGCTGCAGTTAACTAGGTAAGGCTTCAGCCAAGAGTTACTTTCCGGATTTTGCTGGTTTATCTCCCAGGTTCCTGTGTCTAAAGGGTGCGCTGAGTTTTCCAAACTCTAGCCTGCCACTCTGGAATGACAGATGAGTGCTACCAGTTTCTACTAAGAGAGAGGATCTTGTTCGATGTGCTAAGATGTGGCGGTCCTGTGCACAGCCGCTCCCCTCTCTTGGGTCAAATGAATCATCAGCATGCCATAGACAATCATGTATCCTGGACTCCGGGGAAAACGAGCCCACTGCCCTCCAGACATAGCTTAGTTGTTCCCACTCAGCCTCTGAGGTAGGTGAAGAGCAGAGAACAGAGGTGATAGAGTTGTTGTTGGGCTCTAGGGGCAATCAGCAAGTTGGGGGACAGGTGTACATACTCAATTTACAAATAAAGAAGAACCCCTACTTTGGGGCCAGGGAGGAAGGGAAATTCTCCCATTGGTCCAGGTGTTATACCCCATTTGCATGTAGATAAATGTACCCCTAATCAACTGCTCTGCAATGACCCAGTCTGGCTACATGCAATTTCTTCCTATTGACACACTAGATTTATTTCTCATTCCTCTAAGTAAATAGTTAAATCTGCTGTGGATTCTGGTGAATCACACACCATCTCCTCTGCCACCTCCACCCAGGACTCGGAATTAGCCATTGCTAGGTAACCACAAATCCCATCTCAATCCTTTCACCCAGATTCAGCTCTTTTCACTGGCTGGGTGTCATTAATTTGAGAGCAAATTATTACAAACCTGGAAAACAGTTCTGAAATGCCTGCAGATTTATGATGAAGTCATTTCGCAAAAGGTCACAGGCGACCCTGCTATAATTAAATCTTTCATTAATTTTTAAAATACACAATAACTTACAAATGCAGCATAAATTAACTAGATGACCTTGAAGAAATTATTTAGAGCAGTGCTTCATCAGAAGCCACTGTCTAGCAATTTCCTGAGTTTTTATTTTACAAGTAGAATTTATCTATTTTCCATTCTTATACTTTATTGGGTTCCAGTAGTATGTTTATTTGAAATGATTTAGTATCAATTTATCCAGGGTATTGGTTAGCACTGGGAAGCAATGGTGGGAAGTTTAAGTCTCTCCTTTCCTCTAGGTGACAAGCCCAAAGGTGGAGTGTCACTCACATGACACCAGGATAAACTTGAGTGCACGCTTCCCTTCCGTTATCGGAGAGATGATTTTATTATGGGTACATTTTGATAAATGATCTCTTTTTTATTATAAAGATAAAATATTCTTATTATAAAAAATTAAAAAATTATAAAAATACATACATAAGAAAATAAAAGACCCTCTGGAGGTATTGTTTTTACAATTCTATGATGTTCCCATTCATTCATTGATAGTGTTATTTGTTTTCAGGAGATAAGAGATAATCAGAAACCAAAACCAGCATAAGACTCTGAGGAAGTTAGAGGTGCCCTGATGTGGAAGGCAGTATCTGTCTCCTCAAATTCTCTCTATTCTCTCTCTTTTTCACCACTACCCCACCTTCCCCCACACACATATACATATCACCATCACCACCACCACCATGAAAAAATTTCAGAATTAGACCATGGAACGGATTCCATGAACACTTGAGCTGAAATAAAATGTCATACACATCCGATCTTCCCTCTGCAGGAGATAGGAGAGGCTTTCAGAATATAAACGTCTTCTTAACAGAGACCTTGACTATTTTGTTTATGCCCTAGCCTGGCTTCTAGAACTCTTAAAACAGTGCCAACTTTATAGTAGGCTATCAGTACATATTGTTGAATAAAGCAATAATAAATGTTCTTGTGATAGCAACACTTGAAACATGTGGACCCCCGAGTCCTCTTTTAAATGTACAGTTCTCTCTGCAAGGCCTGGCTCCTTTGTCCCCTCTTGCCTCTGCCTCCATAAGCCCTCCTCCCCTGCTTCCACAGAGGAAGCTGCCGAGCACTAATTCCACAGCAAAGCAGAAAGAACGGTGTTCTGGGAAGGCCAGGCATCAGCAGACAGCAGCTGTTGGTCTCCGGAAATTCAGGCCACATCTTTGGTTACTGGTGTGCGTCCACGCCACCTGATTGTTTTCCCATTAGGGTGTAGATGGAATTAGTGGTAAAGGAGGTCAGTGGCTACAGGGGAATTGCACTGAGCGAAAGTGAGACGTGAGCTAGACCTTAACAGAAATAGGCAGGGAATCAACAGCAAGAATCCCACAAGCAGAGCCTGTGTTCCTGACACAATTCAATGATTGGGGAGGTGGCAGAAGGCAGCGGGGATTAAAAGGCTTGAAAATAAATATGGGGGGAGGAGGAGGGTGAAAGGAAGATTGAGAAGGAGACTAAAAGGCATTGGAACTGAAGAGGCAAAAGAACGAAAACCTATTTTTTAAATGAATTTAAAGAAATCATCCTATGTTCAAACAATTTTTATTCTTTCCTCAAAACCAAATCCCTTTAATGAGTTTGAAAATTTAAGGTCTATAACAGTAAGTCAGAAAATGTGGCCCATGCACCCGTAGAAGATAAGTCAGGAGGTGAGTGATGAAGGAGAACCTAAGAGACAGGAATGAGGGAGATGGATGTGCGAGACGGATGGATGTAAAGAGGAGGAAATATATGGAGATGCAAACACCTCTAAGAGAGGGGAGAACGAGGGCACGCCTTGTGTTTCTATGTCATTAAAATGTCATTATATTTCTCAATCTCCAACTCTGTGTCAAATCCTGAACCAAAAAATAAAAAAATGAAAAGAATCAAAAAAAGTATAAAATTCAGCACCTGCTCTTAAATAATGTGCAGTCCAGCCCAATAGCATTATTTGCTCACCCTGTATCTGCTGAGCACCAATTATGAACATACACAATTATGTTCAGTGCTGTGGGAGATGATAAATAAAACACAGTTGCACACCTCCTGAATCCTACAGACCAAAAGCCAACCTCACACTCTATCTGCAAAGATGACCTACGTGGAAAGCAGCTAGAAAACAGTGCAAGAATGATTATTGCATTATTTGTGCATATTAACAGTGCATTATTAGAGATAAGACCAGTTTACTGTGACCTAGCAATTTCACTTCTATGTATGTAGTTCAGAGAATTTATTCCATGTATGTATCTGGAGGCATGTGCAAAGATGTGACAATAATGTTTGTAATTGTGCAAAACCAGAAACAACTTCAATATCTGTTGAAAGAACAGATAAGTAAGTTGTGCATATTTGCATCATGACAATGCCTGTAGCATTAAAAGTATCTGGACCAGATGAACATGACCCAAGATAGATAATATTTAGTGAAAGAAGCACGAAGGAGAATGATATCACTTATGTAAATTATGTATTCTCAAAACATATAAAGCAATACCAATATATTTCTATGCATAACCAAGTACTAGAGGTATCAACATACCTTCATACATTCATTGTTCTAGAATGGTCTGTGGAAGGCATAAGGAGAATGGATCCTAGATAGACGGTGATGAGAAGATCATCTCTCAGATGACCTGTACATATTATTTAAAAATCTGAATCCCAAGTGATAATGTCTTAGTATTTATTAATCTTAGATGGTGGCTACACAGGTGTTTGTGATATTATTCTTTGTGATATTTGTGATTTTTTCTATATTTTTCAAATTTCCAAAAACTGTAAGAAAATGATATAGCAATGAAATAGTCGACATAGAATCTAAATTGGAAATCACAAAATAAAAATTTGACTAGAGCCAGGAGGGCAATTTAAATGAACAAGGAGTGAACTGAAGTAGGCAGAGCAGACCTCTGAGCCTCAGGTGAGAGGTGGGTGGGAAAGAGCAAGCCCCACCCCCTCACCAAAGCAGGCAGTCGCCACACCCCTCTCGTCGATTGTTGGACTATAGGTATTTGGGCTTGATAATGCCCCATGTTTCTGACTTTGAAAAGTTCGGCTCCTTTGGAAAAACAGCAAACCAAACTAAATACACTTGTGAGTCACTGTGAGCCTCATGAAAGGAATTCAATAAAAGGAAATGAGACCTGGAGTAGCTGCAGAGGGCTTCTTGAAAGAGGTGAGATTTATATGTGGGGTTTGGATAAGAAATGAGGAGACTTCCTTTTTTAAGGATGAATGTATCATTTGTGACAACATTTGCAAACTTAGAGGACATTATGCTAATTGAAAAAACTCAGTCACAGAAGGACAAATATTTTATAATCCTATGTATGTAAGGTATATAAAATAGTCCAACTCATAGAAACAGAGAGTAGAATGGTGGTTGCCAGGGGCTGAGGGAGGGAAAAATGGGGAGTTGTTCAGTTGTTCACAAAAGAAAAAAAATAAATTTTGGGACACCTTGGTTGTGGTAAAAATAATGGGTGAATGTACAAGTCTAAACACATCAAAATGTATACAATGAGTGTGTGTAATTTTAAATATATCAATTATGTCTCAATAAAGCTTTATAAAAAGAAATAAGAAAACTTCTAAGCCATTTCATGAAAGGTATCTTTTTAATACTTTGTAAAGGGGTACAATTGGAGAAGTAATTTATAGGTAGGAAAAGAGTGTAGAAACCCAAAACTTCTGTTTGTAATACAGCCACAAAGCAGTAAGCCCCAGGTACGATCCTGTTCAGATTCAAATTGCAACCCATAGGCCAAATCTAGCCTGCTACCTGTTTTGGACAGCCCACAAGCTAGGAATTGTTTTTAAGTTTTAAATGGTGGGAAGGGGGGATAAGTAAAGAACAGTATTTTGCAATGTCTGAAAATGGTATGAAATTCAAATTTCATTATCCATAAAGTTTTATTGGTACACGCTGATCCCCATTCGTCTACATATTACCTATGGCCGCTTTCACACACTAGACTGGGATAGTTGAGTAGCTGCAACAGAAGGCCTGTGGCTGGCAAAGCCTAAAATCTGTATTGTCTGGCTCTTTATAGAAAAAGTCTGCCAGCCCCTGCTCTGGTTGGCCAAAGTCCTTCCCTGCAGGTAGCCTGTTTCTAGATCATGAGACCATGGAGAGAGACCACAAGCATTTCTAATGTCTCTCGAAGAAAGTTTATTTCTCTCAATCCTTACACTTAGAAGATGAAATCAGAGCTGAGAGGGAGGTGTGACATGGCAGTCTGGGCGCTGTCCCTGGAGGGTGGGCCTCCAAAGCCCATGGTACCACACCACACCACCCTTCCTCCCAAGCCCACACAGTAATCTGGTGGCCAAATTAAGTCTTTTCCTTCCAGGCTGTCGCTGGCCCCCAGTGCACTCCAGTATCCTCTAAAAGCCCCACTACAAGCACATGTTCTGCTTTTGTGTCCCTTGGCATAAACCCGAGTGCACCTCCAGGTAGATGGCAAGCCTGGTGGCAATCTGAAGGTTGTGGATCAAGCAGCCAGCCTGAAAGGTGTTGACTTGGAAGTTCCACTGGATTTGCTGATTACTCGAATGACTTACTTTGCACAAAGTAAAATCAGGATCTTCCAGCAAACAACAGAGAATTGAAAAACAGATCAATGGAAGCAACTCAGGCTCATTTCCAGAGACTTTATCAGACACAGTTACTAGAGGCTAAACAATGCATTTAAGCTCCAGGCAGGGCCTCCACGGTTTGCTAAGGCTGTATTTAAAAGTATGTTCCCTGCTAAGCATGTGGTCACAGTCTCTTAAGTGGAAAGAAGGTCTTCACATTTTTTTCTTAAACCTCTGCAGCTTTGGGGTTTGCATAATTTTCTAGGCAAAATGTTATCTCTCTCCTTCACTTTGGCTATTAGTTCTGCTGATGGAACAATGAATCAGAGATTTATGCCAATTAGAACTGAATTTCTAAAGGGAGTCAGCAAGGCGCTTGGCCTGAGCCAATTTGCTGAAAGCATCTTCCACCTCTTTTTTCCCATCTCTCACTTTCCAGTGAGCCAGGCACATTCCCACTGCTCCAGGTTACTCACACTGTCCTGCCCACCTGGAATGTCCTCTCTCCCTCTTATCTGTGTAGCCACGAAGCCCTTCGCAGCTACTCTGTCTTCAATCACTTGGTACCTAATGGCAACCAAAATTTGCCCCATACCTTACCATTCTTTCATATGTTTATTATATTTTTTCAAACTGATTATGAATTAAAATTCAGGACAAGGTCTGCTGTGACTTGGTGTCTAGGAGCACAGGTGAACAACTCACATCCTTCTACTCTTTCCCCACATACCTTGGTAGTCCTTTACTGAGCAAACCTCAGAGAATTCTAGTACCAGGCCTCAAATTTTAGCTCTGAGCCTGGAGTCTGAAAGTCACATTCCTTGGTCTTATTTTGCCTCTTTCTCAACAGGTAAGCTAAACACTTAATTTCTCCGAGTCTCAGCATCCTCATCTGCTCGATGATGATAATACTACTGACCTTCCAGGGCTATTTGGGAGATTCCAACAAAGTCAAGTTTGAAAAAGTGCTCAAAGTGATACCTGGGACCAAAAAAAAAAAAAAAAAGGCATTGAATAGATACCAGTTGTCTGAAGACCTCTTTAGGGGTTTTGTTTTTGTTTTTTTGTTTGTTTGGTTTTTTGCCACTCACTCCCGGTAAGAAGTATCCACTTACTTCCAGGGAAGCTGTGCCTCTCCCGTCTGGGAATTTTTTTCTAGGAAGCTGCCAGGTTCTCCCTGGCCCCTGTAAAAGGTCAGCTAAATCACAGCCAATTGGTTCAAACATTTCCTATCAGGAAAGAATTTCAAATGTAGCTTTGAGGATACAGGAAAGCAGTGTTTTCCCATCTGATTCCACATCTGAGAAAAGCTCTCCTTAAAGTGCTAATTTGGGGGCAAAAAACCTTTCAAGAAATAGCAGAGCAAAGAGGTCAGAGTCCCAAAACAGCCACAGGCGTCTCATCAGCTGGAGAGCCACCGCCTGAGACTGCAATAGGCCCTCTGGCCTGTCAATCATCCAGCCCTGCAGGCAGCCTTCAGTAATAAGAATCGTCATGTATCACTGTGAATCAGGCTAGACAAGACGGTTCCTGTCAAGTTTACCAGGGAGATGTTAAAAAAATAGCATTTGAAAAGACAGTAGAAAAAAGCAATAAAAGTAAGCAAATCCCAGGCCTCAGAGCTGGGGACTATCTTGCCCATGCAAATCCCTGTGCAGAGAGCTACAGCGTTAGAAGCTTCCATGCTCCTGGAGCTGTGGCCTCTGGGAAAAGTGGAAGCTGTGCATATTCTTGTGGAAGTGGAGGGAGTCAGAAATCATTGCCAGTGAGGTCCTCATTCTCTAGCTGCCCTTAGTGCCCACATGCCAGCTCACCCGTGCTTTGCAACCCCCGAAATATACACTTATACACAGAGACAGAGCCGGCTTGGATTCCCACCCAACCCTGGCCCCTACCATCTGCAACTACTGGATCCTGATCATAGCGCTTCAGAATCTCTGGGGATCCAAAGTCAACTTTCTAAAATGCTAGAGCCATGGGCCAGAGAAGCAACAGCAATCACAACAGCGGTAAGATTCTTGGGGTTCACTTATTCATTAGTAATTCATTCATCCAATACATATACACAATTAAATCCTCCATGTTGACACAAGCCTGGTAAATAGATGGCATTCAAAGAACAAGATACACGAAGATCCTCCCTCCGGAGAACTTGAACTTACATGTATGTGTGTACACACATGCACATGTGTGTGCATCCATCTGTCTTCAAAGTGGACGAAGGTGGAGAGGGAACATATTAAACAACTAATGTCATTTTTGTTAATATTAATTCTCTAAAGTGCTGTGAAAGAAAAAATATATATGGCCAAGACAATATATAGCATAGGGGAACCCAACCTGACCTGGTGGTCTACAAGAAGGTCAGCTCTAAGAACTGAAGCTTAAGCTGAGACCTGAAACCTTCTTAGAAGTTTGGTTGCTCAAACGGGGAGGAAAAAGCACATTCCAGGGAGTTACAAAAACAAAGACACTGAGGCAGGAAGGCACCAGTGTGACAGAGACCATGGGTCAGATCATGGGAACCAGAGACAAGGTTGCCAACAGGTAGTCAGCACAGATGCTTGTAGGCCATTCATTGAATACAGATACTCTCCTAAAGGCAATGGAAAGCCCTCCATGGGTTTTGAGAAGAGAAGTGACTTGATCAGATTTTCAATTTCCAAAAAAACCTCACTCTGATATATGCCAATTTCCTAAACACGAACTAGAACCCTTCATAGTCTCAGCCCCTTAACACTCAGCCATGTACTTTTGTGATTCTTGCCTTTGTGTATGTTATTTCCCTTGCCTGGAAAGCATTCATTCATTCAACAAATAATTACAGACTTCCTCCCATGAGCCAAACTCCCTTTTAGGCACTGAGTTTCTATTAGTGGATTAAGCTGATAAAAATCTCTGCTTTTTTAGAACTTATCTTTTATTGCCTATTATTTGGTTTTCCACTGGTGAACTGCTATTAAAACTTCCAGACCAACTCAATCTCCAGGCATTGTGTGAGTGAAGTATTCACTTTTCCTAGCTCACCTCCTGGCTATGAGGTGTGCAGTCTTCACTTTCCCCTGCTTACTTCCTGGCTAGGAGGACACCCTGATGGTCAGCACATCCTCACTTACCCCCACCATTTTGCCCTGAGAGCTCCTTAAAGGGAAAGAATTGTATTTACCTTTTCAATACACCCCAAGATCTAACAGGGTCTGATACGCATTAGAAGCACTGCAAATGCTTTTAAATAAATGAACCATCAAATATATAAATCCCCGAAATCAAGGTGATAAGATGCAGTGATAGAACATTCGTGTGGTCCTCTTTCTTCCTGATCACAGCTGAGCTGAAGAGAGAGTCAGGGTTAACAGTGAGGGGAAGAGTACACAATTCAAACAGCCTACTTAGTCAACAGCAAGGCTAAACTTTCTTGTCCCCTACATGGACTCCCTTTTCTTACAGCTCCTAAGGAATATATAAAATTTGTTTGACCTCCTGCCTCAGTCCTTAATCCACTGCTATTCCACAACGGAAAAACACTAGCCATTCCTAGGAGGACACTTGGTTTTAAAGCCCTTTTCATGTCTAGAATGGAGACAGAAATCACCCCTTGGCAACTGTTCCAGGGCTTGCCTTTCCAGCTATCTGAAGAGTCCTGACAAAACCTGTATTATTTTCATACAAGAGAAACTGAATTGCATGAAAAGTTAAAACAGGTCACCTGAATTGTTTATACATGTTTTGACAAATGCTTCCATGACCCATCTTAACTTCATGAAAAGACAAATGCCTCTTCTCCCCCAAGATCCCCTATAAGAAAATAATTATGCTCTATTCTTTAAAGTATCTTGATAAACAAGATAGAAAAACAGTAGAGAAACTCTGCCAAGCTCTTGTGGAGTCCTAGTGGGGAGGAAAGGAAACAGAAGTGCTATCTTGTCTTTTCAGTAAATGGTTTGGCCCTGAGGTCAATCTCCCTCATATCTATGTAACCAGCTAAACTCCATCTGAAGCTGAGAAAAAAATTATTACCATTTAAGATTAGAGGAACACAGAATTTAAATCATGGCCTTAAACCTGCTAGGGAATATCAGGTCACGTAAAGATTGGCATATACACATGGTCTTGCTCAAAGTAATGCCCAAAAGAAGGTGCAATGAGTGCAAACAGGCCTCATACAAGAGAATACATCAGGTAATAAAGTGAAGGGAAAACAAAATAGAAGGAAGATTGGTAATTCCCTTTGGTACAAAAACAGGGAATGGCTGACTTTGGGACCATTGCCCAAGATGCCAGGGCTGTGTCAGATTCGGATGGGTTGAGCAGCCGCATCTGGCTTGAATTCATGAGAGGAGTAGATTCCAGAACTTTCCTCAATATGAGTGTCCTGGCCTTATAGAATTTAGAACTTGATACTTTAGTTGTTTGATGGCCACATCAGCAGAATTCCTAGGAAAGTAGAAAATTTTTCCTTTTATATCTAATGCCTAAGTGTAGGATGGGAAATGATTTGGAAAATCAGCTCATGGCCAGAGATACTCATGAAAGAGGTGGTGGTCATATATTCACCAGCAAACTGGTATTAACTGAGCAGCACCTAAGTGGACACATAGGTACTACAGTAATAGGGTATTGGGCAGGGGGGAGGTGNTTAACTGAGCAGCACCTAAGTGGACACATAGGTACTACAGTAATAGGGTATTGGGCAGGGGGGAGGTGGGAGGGGGGCGGGTATATACATACATAATGAGTGAGATGTGCACCATCTGGGGGATGGTCATGCTGGAAACTCAGACTTGTGGGGGGAGGGGGGGAAAGGGCATTTATTGAAACCTTAAAATCTGTACCCCCATAATATGCTGAAATTAAAAAAGAAGAAGAAAAAAAAAAAAAGAAAGAGGTGGTGGTACTCCTGATAGTCCATTCACTTTCTGGAATTGATAAGAAAATTTGGAATCTCTTGGTAGAGTGTTCAGGATTACATGACAGAGTCATCTATATACCACATTTATTTAACATAGTCGCATGCAAACTCTATGAGAGATGAGGTTTCTTTCTGATTTGTCCATTTGGAACAGTATCTGACACATAGCAGGCACCATAAATTTTGTGGCTTTTGTTGTTATAACTTTGCCAAGTTCTTGTCAGTACCCTAGATCCTGGGGATTTCTCTCTCTGTGCTTCTCTGTTGTCTGTCTGTCTGTCAGAATGGATGCTAGTTTTGTTTCCCACCCCCCAATGCCACTTTAAGGGGCTTTTAGAAACAGACAGACATATATCTATATATTTAACCAAATCATTTGTGTTTTAGAAATAATACTTATGTTATGATACTACTTTTGAACATCTAGGACTTGCACTGATGCTACATACTGTTGCTGGGTATCCACCAAAGGATAAGCTTTAGAATCTAAGTATTAATCATATCTTATATCTTAAATATCTTATATCTTACTGTCTATGTTCTGTATAACTAAACTTGCCTACAATGTTGTTAACCCTTAATTAATAAAATGATTTGACAGCTTAGCAATAGAGCCTATTTTGTTATCATGAGAGCTTTAATTAGAAATTTAGATGGTGAGATAATTGAGTTTGGGGGTATACTTCAGGAGAGTGAAAGAAAT
>VSMD01064623.1:0-92369 GCA_008750895.1 Mirza zaza | reverse complement strand
CCCCCCTGCCCAATACCCTATTACTGTAGTACCTATGTGTCCACTTAGGTGCTGCTCAGTTAATACCAGTTTTCTGGTGAATATATGTGGTGCTTGTTTTTCCATTCTTGGGATACTTCACTTAGTAGTATGGGTTCCAGCTCTAACCAGGAAAATATAAGATGTGCTATATCACCGTTGTTTCTTAGAGCTGAGTAGTACTCCATGGTATACATATATCACATTTTATTGATTAATTTTTGAATGTTGAACTAGCTTTGCACTACTGGCAGTAATCTTCTTTGGTTGTGGTGTATAACTATACACTGTTGCATTTAACTTACTAATATTTTGTTGAGGATATATTTATCATTTTAGTGATGGCAATAAGAGATATTGGTCTCTTGCTATCCTTATTGTAATGGGTTTTTCTGGTTTTAATATTGAGGTAATTCTGATGTTATTGAATGATTTAGAAAATGTTCTGTCTGCTTCTATTATCATATTTGTATTTTAATTATTTTTTAAAATTGACAGATAAAATTTATATATTTATTGTATATAATGATAGGTAAATATGGTCATACAGAGTGGTATAATGGACTTAAGAGACTCAGAAGCAGAGAAGCTAGAAGAAGGATGAGGAATCAAAAATTATATATCAGGTATGATGTACACTATTCAGGTGATGGGTACACTAAAAGCCCTGAACTTACCACTACAAAATTCATTCATATCATGAAAATACCACTTGTACTCCCTAAATCTGTTGAAATAAAGAAGTAAATGTTATTGTGCAAAGAATAACAAAAAATAAAGCCTACTATGATGCCTATATTGAACATTTTTAGAATAGAGAAATTTAGATATTGATATTTTCCTTCAACATCCCCAGTATTGAGGAAGAAGCTTCCACAGCCCAAGGTTTAAGAGCATAAGTAAATATGAATATATAAATGAGATGCATGTACAGGACAGTGGTATTGCTTCCACTGATAAATTCAGAAATGGCTTAGAAAAAATGTGTTTCTATTGGTGCCATAACTGAGATATATCTGTAAACAATTTCAAAAATAACTTGTCAAGACATGATAATTCTTAAATTATTCATCATCATCACCCCTATGTGTATTGAACAACAAATGAGCTGTGAAACACTCTAATATGTTAAAGAAGAAACACACAAAATCTGATGCATCGCATTTTGTTTAAGGATCATTTATGAAAAAATGTTTTATCCATTGCATGTATCATTTCTTCTCATTATGGTTTTTTAACAGATTTTTACTATAATATTAATCTTGTTTATCAGGCTCAATAGTATGATATAAAGGCATCAACAAAGCAAATATCACCCAATTTAACTAACATAATCATATATAATGTATGATGTAACTCATACAAGAAAGCAAAACTGCCAACAAACAAAACATACAGATGAAGCAATTTTAAATAAGTATGATCAAAATTTTAATGATCTGTATTAAATTTGGATAAGAAAACAAATACATGCATGCTAGCAATTAAGTATATTAAAAATTTTGAAACCATTACTACTCATTTGCTCCTGATCACTTACTAAAAAAACCATTAAGTTTCTTTACGTATTGACCAAAATTGTAGAAAATATTCCAAAGATAGAATAAAATATATTTCTACACACATACACTCACATATAAACACTCATATTTATAATTTATAAATAACAGATACTATATTAAGTGATATAATATGTAAACACAGAAGTAAAATTCATTCCTTTGAAAAGCTAGTATTTCCAATTTTAAATTTATTTATTTCATCTAAACTAAGAGTATATTATAAATTTTTACCTCTGCCATGTTATTTCTAATTAAATGTGAACACCTGTTAAACAACAAAAAGAAAGGATTGGCCAATCAAATAAAGAACAGTTAGAGAGGTTTGCCAAAATAATAGAGATTTTTAAAAAACTATATTCGTTTGGCTCATTTTTAATGTATTAGTCTCTGATTCATGATTACATATTAGCAAAGATATTTAAAAATACAAAAAAATATATTTTATTAAAACAATTTTATGAATTAATTTGTAGGGATTAATTGAATTTTACTTAAAAATATTTCCTAAATTTATCAAAATAATTATTATTAAATTTTTATATAATTAAATATAATGTTTGATATTTATATTTGGACTATTAAAAGGCAAAGTATCTTACTGTAACAGATAAAGATATGGAATTGTTGATATTATGATTGTTTTAATTTACATATGTTCAAAAAATCTAAAGCAAATATACATATGATTATAATAGCAATAATTAGCAAAAAATATATCTTTACTATCATATATACAAATATGATTTCTGTATATACAAATACTCAAAATAATTTTTTAGTTATGGTAGCTAAAGTTATATAATTATATATAGAAAAAAGGTATTCAGTACTCTATTCTTTTTCCTATAGTCAGGTTTCATAATAAAGTTGATAATGTACATAAAAAGTTTCTTTTAGAAAAATAAAATTTTAAAGTGACCACATAAAATAATTATAAATCTATAATTAATTATGAACTAAAAATTAAGATAAAATAATAACCTCTTTTAGATCTAGAAATCTATGTACAAACAACTATATTCCTTGTCTCATTACTATTATAATACATAGCTAAATATTATTTTTAAAACTTAAATAATTACTTTCAGCATAATGTTTTTAGCATTTAGAAGTTTAATAATATTTTCATTCATTATTATTAAGGGTTTTTCAGTCACATCAACTTGGATTGCCTACGAGAATGAGAAGTTATACAAAACTAGACTGAAATAAAAGCAAGATATATTTTAGAGGACTAGGATAGGCAAGATTGTTTTTTCATGATCACTAATTATAAAATTATTTCAAAAATGCTATCAGTCGCAATTCTGGCTTAGATTTATATATATTTCAAGTAGAGAGCTATATATAGTCTTAAATACATTTGCCAGAATTTGCAGTTAAAATTTATTTCAATAATTTTTGGCACCTTATCATATATATTCAATTGTGATGACAGTCCCAGTTATTAAAATGCTTCATATGCAGAACTCAGGCTAAACTATCTGAATTTCAGTCAACATATAAAATTTTAAATATGAGCTAACATAACAGTATAATTAATGAAAATAGAAGGTGAATTCAGTTATTCAAATGCAGACTGTCAGGTTTTCTGAGTTTAAAACTGTCCTTAAAACTATATAACTCATATTGTTACTAGTCAGCATTTATATAGAAAAAAGATGAGATAATTTCAGTAGCAATGAAGAAACAAACACTGATTAAGGCACAGCTGTAGCATTGGCAAAGCACAGTTGTATAAGTTTTTGACTATAGATATTTAGGTTGAGAAGAACATTGGCATAAAAACAGAAGGCAGCCACTTATTCATTCATCCACTCAAATATGTTACCTGAACACCAATTTTGTTGTAGGTATTGATACACGGGTCATGGTAAAATACACAGGTTAAAGTAATTAATCTAACAGACCAATCTCACATATTTAAAGGGCTTATTTCTAATAGAGGACACAAAATACACAAGATAAACAAGTAAAATATAATAGTTGGGGTTATTGGCTGAATGGTGTCCCCCAAAAGAATAACATTTATTTCCTAACTCCAGTGCCTGTGAATGTGATCATTTTGGGAAACAGTGTCTTCATAGAAGTAATTGAGGTGAGATCATTAGGGTTGGCGCTAATCCAATGTGAATGGTGTTCATATAAGAAGAGGAAAATTTGTACACAGACAGGTACACAAAAATAGAATGCAATGTGACAATGGAGGAAGAGGTTGTAGTTATACAGCCGCAAGGCAAGAAACATCAGGGATTACCACCAACCCCAGAAGCCAAGGGAGAGGCATGAAATTGATCCTCCCTGGACAGTTCAAGAGAGTAAGACCATGCTGACACCTTGATTTTGAACTTCTAGCTTTCAGAGCTCTGAAAAAAATAAATTGCTGCTGTTTTAAGATACCAAGTTTGTTTTTCTTTTTAGGAAGATTTTTAATTACTGTTTCTATTTTGGCTCTTGATATTGGTCTGTTCAGTAATTCTCTTTCTTCCTGGTTGAGCCTAGGCAGGCTGGGTGTTTTTAGAAATTTGTCCATTTCCTCCTCATTTTCCAGTTTGTGTGCATAAAGATTTTTGTAGTATTCATGAATTATATCTTGTATCTCCTTGCAATTGGTTGTGATATATCCTTTTGCGTTCCTGATGGAGCTTATTAGAGATTTCTCTTTTCTGCTTTTCGTTAGCCAACCAAAGGTGTGTCCATTTTCTTTATTTTTTCAAAGAACCAACTTTTTGTTTTATTAATCTTCTGTATAGCTTCCCTGTTGTCTATTTTGTTTAGTTCTGATTTGATCTTGTTAAATTCACTTCTTCTGCTGGGTTTGGGGTTGATCTGTTCTTCTATTTCCAGCTCTTTGAGTCAATTCATTAGATTGTCTATTGGTGATTTTTTGACTTTTGGTTATAGGCGTTTATGGAAACTTTCCTCTCAGTACTGCATTAGCTGTTTCCCAGAGGATTTGAAAGCTTGTCTCTCCATTGTCATTGAGTTCAAAGAATTTTTTGTTTCCATCTTGATTTCTTCATTTATGAAGTAATCATTTAGTACAAGGTTGTTTAATTTCCACATTTTTGTGTAGAAATGTGAGTTTCTGTTAGGGTTGATTTCTACTTTTATTCCACTGTGATCTGAGAAGATACATGGTATGATTTCTATTTTTAAAAATTTTTTGAGACTTGCTTTATGTCCTAGGATATGGTCAATCTTAGAGAATGTCACATGAGCTGATGAGAAGAATGTATATTCAGTGGATTTGGGGTAGAATGTCCTATAAGTGTCAGTCAGACCCAATTGTTCTAGAGTTTTACTTAAGTCCATTATTTCTTTATTAATTTTTTGTTTGAAGGATCTGTCCTGTGCAGTCAGTGGGGTGTTGAAATCTCCAGTTATTATGGGGTTGCTGTTAATCCATTTGCTTAGATCAAGTAAGGTTTGCTTTATGAATTTGGGTGCACCTAAGTTGGGTGCATATATATTTAAAATTGTTATATCTTCTTGTTGAACTGTTCCTTTCACCATTATATAATGACCATCTTTGTCTTTCACTACTTTCGTTGGTTTAAAAACTAAGCTATTTGAGATCAGAACTGCCACGCCAGCCTTCTTTTGGCTTTCACTTGCTTGAAGATGGTTTCACACCTGAATTTTACCACACTTACAAAGAACTGGTGCCTATCTTGCAGAAATTATTCCACAACATCAAGAAGAATGGAAACCTCTCCAACACCTTATATGAAGCGAACATAAACCTGATACCAAAACCAGGAAAGGATGTAACAAAAAAAGAAAATTACAGACCAATATCCCTTATGAATATAAATGCAAAAATTTTCAACAAAATCCTAGCTGACTGAATCCAGATGCTTATCAAGAAAATAATCCATCACAACCAAGAGGTCTTCATCCCAGGGATGCAGGAATGGTTCAACATATGTAAATCTATAAATGTAATACACCACATAAACAGAAGCAAAAACAAAAACCATATGATTCTTCCAATAGATGCAGAAAAAGCTTTTGACAAAATTCAACACCCTTTCATGATAAGAACACTTAATAAAATAGGCATAGAAGGGACATACCTAAGAATGAGACAAGCCATATACGACAGACCCATAGCCAACATCATACTGAATGGAGAATAACTGAAAGCATTCCCACTTAGAAATAGAATCCGACAAGGTTTCCCACTATCTCCACTTCTATTCAACATAGTACTAGAAGTCATGGCTATAGCAATCAGACATGAAAGCGGAATTAAAGGTATCCAAATGGGGGCAGAAGAGATCAAACTTTCACTGTTTGCTGATGATATGATATTATATTTAGAAAATACCAAAGATTCAACCAAGAGACTCCTGGAATTGATAAATGAATTTAGTAAAGTCTCAGGATACAAAATCAATACACAGATATCAGAGGCATTCATATACACCAACATCAGTCAAACTGAGAACCAAATCAAAGACTCAATACTCTTCACAATAGCAACAAAGAAAATAAAGCACCTAGGAATACACTTAACTAAGGAAGTAAAAGACCTCTACAGGGAAAACTATGAAACACTGAGGAAGGAAATAGCAAAGGAGGTAAACAGATGGAAATCCACACCAAGCTCATGGGTTGGCAGAGTCAACATCGTTAAAGTGTCTATCCTACCCAAACTGATCTATGGATTCAATGCAGTACCTATTAAAATCCCAACATCATTCTTCACAGATATAGAAAAAATAATTTTATGCTTTGTTTGGAATCAGAGAAGACCCCGCATATCAAAAGCCATTCTAGCCAATAAATGCAAAATGGGAAGTATTAATATGCCAGATATCAAGCTATACTATAAAGCTATAGTAATTAAATCAATTTGGTATTGGAACAAAAATAGCAATATTGACCAGTGGAACAGAAGTGAAAACCCTGATATAAAACCATCTTCATATAGCCATCTAAACTTTGACAAAGCAGACAAAAACATACACTGAGGAAAAGAATCCCTTTTCAATAAATGGTGCTGGCAAAACTGGATAGCCACTTATAGTAGGCTGAAGCAGGATCCACAACTTTCACCTCTCACAAAAATCAACTCATGCTGGATAACAAACTTAAACCTAAGGTATGAAACTATTAGAATTCTAGAGGAAAATATTGGAAACACTCTCCTAGACATTGGCCTAGGGAAAGAATTTATGACGAAGACCCCAAAGGCAATCATAGCAGCAACAAATATAAATAAATGGGACATGATCAAACTAAAAAGCTTCTGCACAGCCAAATAAACAGTCACTAAAGCAAACAGACAACCTACAGAATGGGAGAAAATTTTCACATCCTACACATCTGGTAAGGGGCTGATAACTAGAATATACTTAGAACTCATGAATATCAGCAAGAAAAAATCAAAGAACCCTATCAAAAAGTGGGCAAAGGACATGAACAGAAACTTTTCTAAAGAAGACAGAATAATGGCCAACAAACACATGAAAAAATGTTCAACATCTCTAATCATCAGGGAAATGTAAATCAAAACCACAATGAGATATCACTTAACTCCAGTGAGAATGGCCTTTATCAAAAAGTTCCCAAACAACAAGTGCTGACGTGGATGCGGAGAGAGAGGAACACTCCTACACTGCTGGTGGGACTGCAAACTAGTTCAACCTCTGTGGAAAGCAATATGGAGATACCTTAAAGTGATACAAGTAGATCTACCATTTGATCCAGCAATTCCACTACTGGGCACTACCCAAAAGATCAAAAGTCACTTTATGAAAAAGACACCTGCACTCGAATATTTATAGCAGCACAATTCACAATTGCAAAGTTGTGGAAACAACCCAAGTGCCCATCAATTCATGAGTGACTTAATATAATGTGGTATATCTATACCATGGAGTACTATTCAGCTTTAAGAAACAATGGTGATACAGCACATCTTGTATTTTCCTGGTTAGAGCTGGAACCCATACTACTAAGTGAAGTATCCCAAGAATGGACAAACAAGCACCACATATACTCACCAGCAAATTGGTATTAACTGATCAGCACCTAAGTGGACACAGGAATTACATTAATTGGGTCTTGGGCATGTGGGAGGGGGGAAGAAGGGGCGTGTATATGCATACATAATGAGTGAGATGCACACAGTCTGTGGGATGGTCACACTTGAAGCTCAGACTTGTCGGGGAAGGGGCAAGGGCATTATTTGAAACCTTAAAATTTTTACCTCCATAATAAGCTGACATAAAAAAAAAGAAACCAAGTTTGTGTTACTTTGTAATGGCGGTCCTAAAAAACTAATGTAGGACATAACAGAGATCTATAGAACACCCCATCCAACAACAGTAGAACACATATACTTTTCCAGTATACATAAACATTCGTTTGGATAATCCATATGTAAATCTATAAAACAAGCCTCATTGAATTTTAAACATTTTTTATATTCAAAATAAATACTCTGATCACCTTGAAGTGAAACTAGATATTAGAACAGAAGGAAATTTGGGGAATTCACAAATATGTGGAAACAAAACAATAAATTCATAAGTAATCAAAACTCAAAGAAGAAATCACAAGAGGAATTATAAAATACTTGGAGATGAATGTTTATGAAGATGCAACACACCAGAACTAGGATGCAGCTAAAAGTGTTTAGAGGGAAATTCATGGCTGTAAACACTCACATTCATAAGGTGATAAACAAAAAGACACCCTCAAGTCAATGACTTAAACTGCCAAATTATGACACTTGAGAAAGAGGAGGAAACTGAACCCAAAGCAAGCAGAAGAAAGGAAATAATAATTAGTGTGAAAATTAATGAAACAGAATGTAGAAACACAATAGAGAAAATTAACAATATCAAATGTTGTTTTTTTAAAAATCAATAAAATTGACAAACATTTAGCCAGACTGATTAAGAAAAACAGAAAGAACATTATCATTACTAAAATAAAAAATGTAATAGAAGATACTACTAGTCACCTTACTGAAATAAAAAGGATTATAAAGGAATATATATATACACACACATTATATATATATACACACACACACACACACGCGCACACAAAATTGCCAACAGCTGTATATGTACATGCCAAAATGTTCTCATTATTCAAATATTTATTTTTATTAACTTCTAATTGGATTTATCCTCTTAAAATTTTTAAAAAGTATTTTCCTTTTTTAAAAAAAATTTACATTGTTGAATTTGAATAAGGTAGATAAATTTTTGTTTGTACATTTAAGGTGCTTCAAAATTTTACTTAAATTAAGTTCTGCTTATTGGTAATTTGGGGTCTATCTTATACTTTGTTATAGATGTGAGTTATCTTCTTATTATTTAATATTAATTGATTCAAAATATAGCTGAATATCACTGTGTGCCAGGTGGGTTTCTGAACAAAAATATAAAAGCTACACTCGAGGATATAAAATATAATTGCTTTAGGTCCTCTTTATTGTGAAAAAAATACTGACATTCCTGAAGCTAAGCCTCAAATCAATGGCTACAGCATAACTGCCTTCACAAGCCTATGCAAACAACACCCAGTAATGAGAGACTTTCCCAGAGACAAGCCAAATATCCACCCTACTAGACATATCTAAACTTTTCTAATAATCAATTTAGCTCACTTTATAACTATATATCCTCAATTTCCAGAAGATATAACTTTTCTGGATTTTAACAATATTATTCCCTCTTTTATTTTTGGAGCAAAGGTAAATTAAATAAATTGTCCTAGGAGAATATTAGTGTCTTTAAAAGGCTGGCTGTCTTTTGCTTTGTCTGACATCTCTCCTGTATTAGCTAATCAGTAATTATTTGTACAGAGTATAGTAGTCCCCCCATTATCTTCAGAAGATGTGTTCCAAGACCCTTAGAAGATGTTTGAAACCATGGATAGCACTGAATCTTATGTACACACTATGGGTTTGTTTTTTCTTGATCTGGTAATCAAACAGGCTATGAAGTGATGAATGAGTGGGTAGGATATATAGTGTGGATAAACTAGACGGAGGTGTGACTTTTGTCTGGAGGAGATGGAGCAGGATGGTGCAAGATTTCAAAATGATGTAAAACTTAACATTTATTATTTATTGATTTTTCTTTTTAATATTTTTGGATTAGTTGACTATGGGTAACTGAAACCACAGAAAGCAAAACCATGAATTGGCGGGGTGCTATTGTAGTTTCAATGACTTTATTTTGTTTATTTGTGAATTTTATACTTTATTTTCAAGTAAGCTTTATAAATTGCATCACTTTTTTCAATAGCTATTAGGAGCATGGAGTTTAATTTCAAACGAAACATATTTGGATTGATTATATACTCTTGTTTACTTATATTTTTAATCTTTTGAATACATATTATATTTTCTTATTGCCTATGTGATTTTTAGCAAGTGTTAAGAAAATCTTTCCAGAATTATTTTGTAAAATTTTTCATTTATTCTCACATTTCAAGTATGACAAAACCTGGATTGGTGTTAGAATGAAACGAAACTTATGAAATTATCATTACTGTGCATGTAGGATACCAATTTTAGTAGTTTGAAAAGCTGTGACAAAATCAGCATGAATAGGAAAAATATAGTTGAAGTTTAGGGATCTGCTAATGGTTAAAAATATAGCTAAAATAATCACTGAATTCACTTTTTGCTCCTAATGGTGGTATCATCTGTCACCCTCAGTGACTTGACTTTAGGGTAAGGGTAAGTTTCATTTAATACCTCCCATAGAAATATCACAACGTCAAAAAATAAATGAGATTCTTTCCTCAGCATAATCTATCCTGTTTTTGAGGCTTTCCACTGTGTTTTGGAGTTCCTTGAATGTTTCCAAGCATTTGATAAAGTCCAACATACCTTTATAATAAAAATGCTTAACAAAATAGGCATAGATGGCCCATACCTTAAATTTATCAAATCCATCTATGACAAACCAATGGCTAACATCATTCTAAATGGGGAAAAATTGAAATCATTCTCGCTTCGAACCAGAACTAGACGGATGCCCACTTTATCCCCTCCTATTCAACATAGTACTCGAAGTCTTAGCTATAGCAATCAGGCATGAGAGGGATATTAAGGGCATCCAAGTTGGGTCAGAAGAGATCAAACTCTCACTTTTTGCCGATGACATGATATTATATCTAGAAAACCCCATGAACTCATCCAAGAAACTCCTAGATCTGATAAATGAATTCGGTAAAGTTTCAGTCTACAAAATCAATATACACAAATCAGAAGCATTCATATATGCCAAAAACCATCAAGCAGAAACTCAAACTCAAAAACCCAATACCTTTTACTATAGCGTCAAAGAAAATTAAATATCTAGGAGTATATCTAATGAGAGATACGAAAGATTTATATAAGGAGAACTATGAAACACTAAAAAAAGAAATTGCAGATGATTTAAACAGATGGAAAAATCTACCATGCTCATGGCTAGGAAGAATCAATATTGTTAAAATGTCAATATTACCTAAGGTGATCTACAGAATCAATGCAATTCCCATCAAAATACCACCAGGATTCTTTACAGATCTAGAAAAAACAATCCTTCACTTTGTATGGAACCAGAGAAAACCACGCATAGCCAAAACAATCTTAAGTAAGAAAAACAAACTAGGAGGGATCAGTCTTCCTGACTTTAAGCTGTACTATGAGGCAATAATAGTAAAATCTGCCTGGTAATGGCACAAGAACAAAAGCATCAATATCTGGAATAGATCTGAGATTCCAGAGATAAAACCATCTGTATATGGTAAGCTAATCTTTGATAAAACAGACAAAAATATACTGTGGGGAAAAGATTCTCTCTTCAATAAATGGTGCTGGGAAAACTGGTTAGCAATATGCAGAAGAGCAAATCAGGACCCCAACCTCTCACCCCTCACAAAAATTCACTCAAGATGGATAACAGACCTAAACCTAAGACACGAAACTTTAAGAATTCTAGAAGAAGATGTTGGGAAAACCCTATCGGATATTGATGTAGGCAAAGAATTTATGAGGAAGACCCCCAAGGCAATCACCGCCACAGCTAAAATAAACAAATGGGATCTGCTCAAATTAAAAAGTTTCTGCACTGCCAAGGAAACGATCATTAGAGCAAATAGACAACCCACAGAATGGGAGAAAATATTTGCTCTCTACACTTTCGATAAAGGACTAATAACAAGAATCTATCTAGAACTTAAAAGAATAAACAAGAAAAAATCAAACAACCCCATCAAGAAATGGGCAATGGAAATGAACAGAAACTTCTCCAAATAAGACAGAATGATGGCATGCAAACATATAAAAAAAAAGTTCAACATCTCTGAACATTAGAGAAATGCAAATCAAAACCACAATGAGATACCACCTAACCCCAGTAAGAATGGCCTATATCAAGAAATCCCAAAACAACAAATGCTGGCGAGGATGCGGAGAGACAGGAACACTCTTACACTGCTGGTGGGACTGCAAATTAGTGCAACCTTGTGGAAAAGAATTTGGAGATTCTTCAAACAACTATAAATAGAAATACCATTTGACCCAGCAATAGCATTGTTGGGCATCTATCCAAAAGAACACAAGTTACTCTATTATAAAGACATCTGCACCCGAATGTTTATAGCAGCACAATTCACTATTGCACAGACATGGAAACAACCCAAGTGCCTGTCAATTCATGAATGGATAACTAAAATGTGTTGTATACTCACAATGGAATATTACTCAATCCTAAGAAACGATAGTGAACTAGCACCGTTTATGCTATCGTGGATTAAGCTTAAGCCTGTAATACAAAGCGAGATGACACAAGACCTGGAAAATGGGCTACACATCTACTCGCCATCAGATTGGTACTGACAACCTAAAACTATGGTTTTCAAATAATCGCAGTGTTCAACAAGGATCTGAGGGGGGGAGACCCACATCTTAAGGTTGTAATGAGCATTGTAGGGGGGAAAGGATTACCTCTATCCCTTTTTAGGGAGAGGCAAAGAAACACACTTTAACCAAAATGTCTAAAAAAAAAAAGAATTTTTGTTAATGGGGGGTGGGTACGCATCCCCCATTAGGTGGGGGGTGGGTACTCTTCCCCTTCAGGGGGGTGGGTACGCACCCCCCCAGAAGGGGAAGGGTACGCACTTTCAGGGTGGGTGCAGGGCGCACCACTTGAAGACTGGACAGGCTTGAAGCTCTGGCAGAGCGGGGTGGGGAGGGGGGCAGGGGCAAGATACGTAACCCTAACAATATTTGTACCCACAGAATTTGAGAAAAAAATAAAAATAAAAATATTTTGTGAGAAAAACAAACAAAAAAAATAAATGAACAGAACTTAGGCATTATGCTTAAGAACAAAAGTAAAAATCAACTAAACGACAAACTTATATGTATTTAATTACAGTTTCCTGTTATTTTTCCTCCAAGGAAGGAAACATATTTGAGATGTTTATACCTCATTCTATTTAGCTAGCAATTTAAAGAGCAATGATTGATATCTGACTTTCTTACCAAATAACTGTGAAACTAAATTATATGGCATTGTGTCTGTTGTATAAAAATTTCCAAGGAATTTTGAGATTCCAAAAGTCTAAAGATAGAATTCAGTAAAACATAATATAAATGTATTAAAATAGATTCCATGTTGCCATTAAATCAATAGGGACATTCAAGAAAAGAGAACTTTATGCTCATGTAATTTTAAAATTGAAGAATATCTTATAAATTATCTAGTCTAGTTGTAGTGTATGTGTCTTTTTCTAGTCATTCAGTATCCCTTTCTCTTCTCTATAAACAGCAATCTAATCTCACACTTCCCCTTTATAAAACTATTCCTACTTGTTTGCAGGATTGTAATCAAATTAATATGGTCACCTTCTCCCTTTGCTTTCTCAGGAGTAGTCTTATCAATCAAGCCTGGTTAACTGTACCATAATTATGCCTTAGCCTGTTGTAATATAAACATAAAATCAAGGATACAGAAGTCCTTTGGTACATATGGGATAATGATAGATTATAATTTTCTGGTATTATGAAATATTGGAAATGTTTTTACTCATAGTATTATAATACAGAGAAAGTCTACCTGCAGTATGAGATAATAAGGCACACACAGAAAAAAGCATGTTAAGAGATAAAGAGAGTTATAGTGATAGATACGTGGATGGATAGATAGAGATTTGGTTATTATATTTAAGTCTTTGGATTATTTTGTCCACATTGGTTCTTCTCACTTACAATAACAAATGTATTTCTTGTTTGCCTAAGTCATTTGGCTTCAAGTTCACTCACTTCTGGTCAAATACACAAATTGTTTTCTAATTATTTTAAGCACCAGAGTCCCTTTTTCCCTAACAATGTTACCCACCACTTATAGATTAAAGCAGAGCCAAGAGGATGGGAAGAATAAGGGAAGGAAACACTGTTCATTTATTTTATTCTCATACCACAGCAGTCTCTCAGGACCTTTAACAAGGTCCCATCAAAGATTGAATATTGATCATCTAAATCATTATTTGTTTATTTTAAAATAAAATGAAGCTCAAGCCAATTTTTGGTCAGATTTAGAACTAAATAGAAGACTAACTAATAGGCTATACATACTGGGAACAAAATTCAGAGTCTTCATAAATTCAAAGATTCATGGATGTTTCTTGTTGCCCCATACTTACCTTTCTTTACACTTTCTCTTCTTTCCAAACTAACCCCTAGAAAGAGAGCTATCTCTATCTCTATTTTCAGGAAAACCTCCTAGGTCAAATATGACATCTTGGAAAGGTTAATGTATTTTAAGACAAAGAATTAAGTGACATGGATAAGTTTTACTCAGGAGAGAAAAATATATTAAAACAAATATTTTGAAGTGAACTGATCTTTGGGCATGTTAGAAAATCTTAAAAAGTTATCTAAGACACCTTTAATATGCTGAACAATAATATGATTATAACTTTCATTCAAATTCTTTCTCCAGATCAAACCTACTTAGAATGGAAACATTGGGTGATGAACTCTCAAACATCTTTTAGGTATTTTTACCCTGGGTCTGCAGATTCCAATGGGGTCCGTAGAGAGAACTCGGATGTTCTATGAATTTAGAGTGAAAAAAATAGCATTACCCTTGCATGTTCACTGTTTTTAAATGCTTATAGCACTGGTTTGGGCAAGACAAATGCATTACATGTAATCAAAATGTTTGTACCCCCATAATATCCTGAATTTAAGAAAAAATATAAAACAAATAAATAAAAAATTTCATTTATATGTGCAATACACCATGGTTGTATTGGAACTACCTGTTCAACAAAAGAAATCACAGATCATTTCATATCGCATTAGAGTCATTGCAGATATCACAAATATCATTTACTCTCATCACAGATAATAACATGGTAGTTTGTGGACCTGATTTATAATTTAATGCATCAATACAAGAAACACATAGTATATCACAATTTTCTTCCCATAACATTTTGTTAAATTTGTTCTAATAAAATTGATTTCCCTATGTAATCCTATGAATTTTATTTTATGCACTTGAAACATTATTCTGAGAAAAGACCGGGTGCTCCATAATACTATAGAAGAATCCATAGCCCACTTGCCAAAAATGGATAAGAATCTCTGGAAAAAAAGAGACAAAGTAAAAAAAAATTATTGATATATTCCACAGAGAAACATTTATATGGATATTTACAGCAGCTTTATTCATAATTGCCCAAACTTGGAAACAATCAAGATTTCCTTCAATAGATGAATGGACAATATTCAGTGCTATAAAGAAATGAGATACCAAGCCATGAAAAGACATAAGGGAAACTTAAATTCATGTTACTGAGAGAAGCCAATCTGAAAAGGGTACATACTGGATGATTGTACAGTATTGTACATACTGTATGATTATAATTATATGACATTCTGGAAACACAAAACTATGGAAACAGTAAAATGATCAATGGTTGCCAAAGCATGGTGGAATTGGATAGGGAAGGATTAGTAGGCAGAGCACAGAAGATTTTTAGGGCAGTGAAAATACTATGTATTATACTATAATGGTGGACAGAAGTCACTATATATTTTCTAAATTCATAAAATGTACAGCACCAAGAGTGACTACTCATGTAAACTGTGAACTGGGGGTGATGATGATGAGTCAGTATAGGTACTTTACTTATAACAAATATAATACTCTGGTGGGGGTTGTTGATAATGGGGGAGATTATGCATTTATGGGGAGTACATGGGAACTCTATGTACCTTTCTCTCAATTGTGCAATAAATTGAAAAGTGCTCTAAAAAATTTCCTAAAAATTGCTGATATTCTAATAAATAGTAAATGTAAAATAACTTCTCAAATAAATACCAAAGTTCTTTAATGTTTTCAAACCAATTTAGAGTGTTCTGAAATTCTAAATTACACTGAAGCTTCCATAATTTACTTTTAGCAATTTTATTATCATGGAGATTTTAGATATATCTTCTTCTAAGTGTTAGGGGTGGGAGGATAGTGAAGAGGAAGAATTGAATGGAAATTAATAAAAATAAGTCTTTTGGGAGAGTTGGCTCCTGAAACAAAACAAAATAAATTTTACTGTATTTTTCCAAAGACAGATGATTTTCTTGTTCTTGGAGGACTGCTAATATCTGTTGCTTTTAAATATAATTTTTCTTCTGAGTTCTTTCAGTTCTTTCCTTAGACCTAAAATTGTTTTGAAGAATTCTCTTTATAAAGGCAAATAAAAAAATCTCAGGACCAACCCCCCAATTCCTTATGCAAAACGGAGTTTGCATCCCCATTGAGGTGAAGAGCTATTATTAATATTATGCATTAGCCTGATTCCTACGGAAAGGTAAAAGGCCTCAGGCATCTATGAAGGAATTACCACTTAGATCACTCATAAGGAAATTCTTTGCTAGCCTCCCATAAACAAGGGCAGACAAATTGTAACTTTGGGTCTGCAGGACAAGTCTGGCTCCTAAAACTAAAGTCTGTTTGATTTCATACTAATAATGCTGATTACAAGTTTATATTATATAACAAGACCCTTTGCTAGTCAGGTCTGTTTCTTTTCTCCCTCCCATAGCCTGTCTTGCCACTGAAAACTCTTTTGCCATAGTGCAAGTCTCCATTCTTTACTTGGGGAATTGAGCCCTCATTCTGAAGATTCCCCTTTATACACATTAAATATAATTTGTATTCTTTTTCTCTTATTAATCAATCTTTGTCATATCAGTGATTTTTCTTTAAGCACTTAGGGAGCCAAGGCCCTTGGTCTCTATGTCAGGTTTTAGTCTGAAACCATCTGTTCTTGGTGTGCTCATGGCTGAAGAATGACCAGACACGCCAAGGTTAGGCAAGCAGGAAATGAGGTTTATTGAGAAGAGAAAGATACGATTATAGGGCAAGAGCAAAATAAGGTTTTACAAAGCATGATACATATGCCACACATGATGACTGGACCCATTGCTGCAGCAGGACAAGCAAGGGGCCAAGAGAGAGCTTGGCTATGGTATGTGTCCTATTTTATAGTGTCTGGATAGGGACCTCCCTTGTGGTTTAGAGCTCACCAAAGATCCACTTTGATTAGACAGCTGAGAGTCACATGACCTGAACCTTAACTGCGTGTATAGGTTCTAGGTCACTTTCCAGACTTTATGGTACCCAAATGGCTTGGCTTGTGGGCTAGAGAGTCCTCACCATTCTTTTGCAGCTGGTGAGCCAAGTTCTGATTGGCAGATTCCTAGAGTATTCCCTACTCCCCCAGGTATGGAGAATCAGGGTTGGGCAGGGCCAAAATGGGGGCAATGGCACCCAGTTTCATCTCTAAGAGACCCAGAATCCCTCACTATCTACCTAACATATACATGTTAAATAAATTAGCATGCCCTTTCTCCTATTAATCAATGTGCTTCATGTCAGTGATCTTCAGCAACCTGGGTTGGGGGCAGGGGCGGGGGGTGTCAATGGCCTTGTCATCCAAAGAATATACCTAATGAATCCATAGCATATAACTAAAATAAATAAGTTTACCTGTTTATAAAGTGATATGTGCTATAATAATATGTTCATAGCAGCACTGTTTTCCAGGTCCAAAATAACTGAAACTAATGAAAGCTCCATTAAGATTAAAATCAATAATTAATATGCCCTGTGTACACAATAGAGAACTATACAACAATGAGAATAAATGACCTTCATTATAAATCATTAAGGACATATTTCCAAAGCATAATTTTGAACATAATAAGTCAGGCAGAAAATAAATATACACACTATATAATCCATTTACATAAAATGCAAAAGTACAAAATATGTGAAATTTCTTTATGCAAGTACTAGGTAGATAGTGAGGGACTTCTGGTTCTCCTGGGGACAAAGGCAGGTGGCCCACGCAATTGTCACACCCAGGGAAGGGAGGAACACCCTGCCAATCAGCCAATCAGAACTTAGCTCTCAACCTGCAAAAGAATGCAGAGGATTCCCAGCCTGCGGACCAAGCAGTGAAGACATAATAGGGTCTGGAAAGTGACCTAGTGCAACCTAAGGCTAATTAGCATGCCGTTAGCTTAAATCTGCATAGTGGTTTACACCTCCGCATGAGCTTTCAGAGAGGCTCATGGGAGATCCGCATGCACAACAAGACTCAGGTTACATAACTCCCAACTGTCCACCAAAGTGGTTCAATGGTGACTCTTGAACCACAAGGAGGGTCCAGCCCAGGCAGTATAAAACAGGAGACCAGATCATAATCGGGGCCCTCCTGTTAAGACAGGGGGCCCATTTGCCATCTGTGGTGAACATATCTTATTTTACTCAATAAACTTCACCTCTCACTTACCTTGCTTTCAGTGTGTCTGGTCATTCTTTGGCCAGAGCACACCAAGAACCAAAAACAGACTGCTCACTCAACACAGGTAGAAATCATGAGAGTAGTTATCCTTGCATGAAAGTGACTTGAAATGATCACAAGGGAATGGGAATTCCCTTGTAATTTTTTCAAATTCTTTCTCATATTTTCCCAAAATGCAATTTATCAAAGGACCATTTATTTTCTTGAAGTTTCTGTAGGTCAGGAACTAGGCATAACTTAGCTAGGTCTGCTGATTCAGTGTTTTTCACAAGACTAAAATCAAGGTGTTGTCTAGGGATATTGTCACCTCCTGGCTTAACTGTGAACATTCAATTCTAAGCTCACACATGTCATTGTTGGCAGGGTTAAGTTGTTTGAGTGCTATTGGACTGGGAACCCAAATTCCTTGCTTGGTTCTTGGTCAGAGACTCACCTCAGTTTCTTGTAATGTGGCCTTTCCTACATAGAAGGATGCTGAATCAAAGCCAGCAAGAGAAGTCATAATCATATTCACAATTTTGTAATATAATCATGAACATAACATTGCCAGTTTTTATTGGTTAGAAGGATATTATACAAAGGCAGGGGATTATATAAAGCTGTGAATGTCAAAAGGCAGGGATCATTGTATGTCATCTGAGAGGCTGCCCTGGCATCTCTGTCAACATGAAAGGAATACACATGTTCTACACACATGCAAATATAGCTATCTAGAGTTATATCTATTCATTCATTCTCTATTTTGTTACATTGATCTGTATATTTGTTCTTATGCCAATATCATGATGTTTGGATTATCGTGTTATATTAAACTTTGCAATTTGATAACAGAAGTCATCCAATACTGGCCTCTTTTGGGGGCATTTCTAAGTCATTTGCATTTCCCTGTATGTTTAGAATAACATTGTTATTTTCTGTGAAAGCACATGCTAAGAATTTGGGATGTTGTTGAATATATAAATCAATATGGGGAGGACTGACAATTTAGTAATGTTAAGTCTTCCAATCCATGAGCTTGGTATAGTTTTTTCATGCATGTTTCATAGTTTTTTTGTGTCCAGGCCTTGCACATAATATTTTTAAAGTTTTATTCAAATATTTCATGCTTCATGATGCTATTGTAAATAGAATGTTTTACATTTCATTATATAAGTATTCATTGTATAATATATATATATATTATATATATCAATATACAAAAGTTACTAAATGACCTGTATTCTATTACCTTAATTAATTGACTTACTATTTCTAGCATCAACTTTGCATATTTCTTAAGGTTTTTTCTAGTATGTGATAACATTATCTAAGAATAAGGGCAGTTTTGATTCTCCAATGCCAAAATATATGTCTTTTATTTCTGACTAGAATTTCCAATACAGTGTTACATAGAAGTGATAAAACTGATAGTCTTGCCCTTTTCCTAATCATAGAAAATATTCATTCCTTCATGATAAAATATAACATTAGTTATAGGATTAGAGATGTTCTCTATCCGACTGAGGTAGGGCCCTTCTTTTCTTTGATAGTTTTCTTAATGAATAAATATTTAACTTTTCAAGTTTTTAAAATATTTTGATTAATCTAATTTAATTAATTTAAAATATGAAACCAACTTTACCATCTTGAAATAAGGCAGCTTCTTTGTGGTGCATATCCCTATTAAATATTACTGGATATAATTTACTAATTTTTAAAAGGAATTTTGCTTCTCCATTTATTGTTGGCTCTGGTTTTACTTATAGTTCTCTCCCTTTTTCCCCTCCCTCTCTCCCTCCCTTCTTTCCTTCCTATTCTACTTCCTTACTTCCTTTCTTTCAGTTATTTTCCCTGTATATTTCCCTTTAGATAATGTATACTGCTATATTTAAAATTTCTTCAGTAGTGTTTAATCTGTTACTCTCACCTTATAAAATTATTATTTCAGATAGTATACTATTCATTTGTAGAAGTCCCATTTAGTTTTCTATTATCTTCTAACTCTACATCTTGTTTGTATTTTTCTTTAAATGCATGTAAGTAGCTTTTTACTGTCATTTATATTGTCTCTATGAGTAGCATTTACTGATGTTTGCCTCTTAATAGGTTATACATCCCTTTCTCTTGGCATATCTTGACATAGTTGATTGCATATTAGATACTGTTATGGATCGGACTGAATTTTGTCTTCCCCAAATTTATATGTTGAAGCCTTAACCCCTAATATTATGTTATTTGCAGATAAAGCTTTTAGGAAGATAATTAAGATTAAATAAAGTCATATTATTAGAGTGAGGCCCTAATCCAATAGGATTACTACTATCACAAGAAGAGGGAAAGACACACGATTCCTTTTGCTCCCTGTGCATCAGCAAGGAAAGATCATTTGAGAACATAGTCATAAAGGCAGCTATCTACAAGCCAGGAAGAAAGCCCTTCTAAGAAACCTAATTTGCTAGTGTCTTGATTATGACCTTCTAGCCTCAATAACTGTAAGAATATAAATGTTGTTTAAATCATCTAGTTTGTGGTATTTTGTTATGGCAGTCTAAGACTAATACAGATACTATAAATGTTATGTACACGGTGGTTTGGATCTTATCTTCATTTAATGAATGCTGTTTTCTATTAAGGCAGGCAGTTAAGTTATATGTAGATTAGCTTGATCCTTTATAGCCCTGCTAAAGCTATTTAATGTGGTCTAAGGAATCCTGCACTTAATGGATAGTTCAGTCTTATTGCTAAGGTGTATCCTCCTTTCTAGGAATTCTACTGTCTCTCATGATCACTGGCTGATTGGAACACAAATATCTCCTATCCTGTGTTTCAGGAACTATTAAACTTATAATTCTGTGGTCTGTTTTTACACAAATAAGTAGAGTTTGACCACCTAGACACACACTGCAAACACTTCAGAGTGTCCCTATGCAAATCACTGAATTTTTCTCTCTCCATAGTTCCCTCCTCTTTGTTACTTTTCCTCTCAAGGATGCTGAGCTACCTCAGCATCCCCAAACTCTGACTTCTGACTTCTCAGCTTAGGAAGTCTGCTCAAATCTGTTTGAGTTCTCCCTCCCTGGGCAGGCAGTGATGATAATCTTACTTCTCAATTTATTTACTGTCCTTTGTTAGGAATCACAGTTTCATGCTGCCTGTTGTTCTAGTTCTGAAAACAGCTATTTTATATATGTTGTGTAATGTTCAGTTGATAAAGTTGGAAGGACTAAGCCCCTTAGAGATTTAGGGTTTACACTGAAAATCATTGCTATAAGTCATAAAGTTTTATTGCTGTCTAGTTGAAATCCCCCCACCTGGGGGGGGTATTGTTTTTTTATTTAAAGTAGTCAGTAAGGACTTCTTTCTTTCATAGGAAACCTGAAATAAATGAAGGTTCAGGTTATGAGCATACCTGTAGGAAGAGTTTTTAGTTAAAGGGAATAGTGAGGGTAAGTGTTCTGAAGTGGAATGTTTAACAAACAGCTATTAATAGGTGCCCAATGAAACTCTTGAGGATAGAGAAAGGGGAGGGTAGTAATAGGTAAGGTATGTTTTGAGAGTCCAGAATTTTGTTCTTGCTTTGTGTGACCATGGGAATTCAATCTGGGCTTTTGAGTAGAATACTGACATTTTCTTCCTTGTATTTTTTTAATAATCAGTCTGACAGTTTCTGTAGATATAAAATGTCGAAAATAATATTACAAATAACTAAAACGTAAGCTTACTATATAATGTACTTACCATTTTCTAGGCACTATTCTAAGTGCTTCCCATCTGTTAATTCATATAATGGTGACAATAAAACTGTAAGAGATGTGCTAGTATTTACCTCATTTTACAAATGAAGAAACTAAGGCATGGAGAGATTAAATAACTTCTCCATAGTTACTTTGGTAATAAATGATGGCAAGTTGGTTCAAGTGCCATGGTCTTATTAACTACAATATGTTGTAATAACCTCCAGGGTTGTTCTGAGGAAGTTCTGAGATAATCCATATAAAAGACTTAGATGAAAGACTTGGCACCTAGTGCTCAAGAAATGTTAGCTATTGTCATCTCATTTATATCATTTCTGGCAAGTCCCACCTTACCTTTTATATTTAAACCATATCACACTTAATCCAGTCCTTTTAGTATTTATACTTTCCACTGCCCCTGAGTCTTTGCAAATGTGATTCTATTCTTAACCTCCTCTTTCCCTAGGTAAACTTTAATTTTTCATGATAAATCTCCTAAAATAAGAACATATGAGGTAATTCTGTTAGGTAACAGTTTAGGCTCATAAACTTCATTTATCACAGTTTATTTAAATAGCTTAATTGTTTGAATTCTCCACTAGTTATAAATATCCCTCAGAAATAAAGCACTAATTACTTGTGCCTATAAGTCATTTTGAGTATATTTTATGTATCTTATGAGAATTCAATTTGATGATCAATTCTCCTGGAAATAACAAATGGGATTGTGATGAAATTATTTTCCTATTAAGAAGTATTAGTGTCAAGTCCATATTTCCTTATTTACACGTATCTTTTCTCTAAGAAATTCAATCAAAATGAGGAATGGTGCCAAAATTTTACAGAAAATATAAAAGATAAAATATTTATAAAAATTAACAATTTTCTGTCAGCACCCTGAAAAAACAAATTGAACTAAAAGAATCAGCATGATGTAACAAATATATAACTAAATTTTTAATCAATGAATCAATCAAGATTTAAATCACTACCACTTATTTTTGGCAAATCACTTAATTATGCTAAGCCAAAATTTATTTATGTGAACCTACCTCTTTTGAACAACATCTACGCTAATTACCTCATAATATTCTGTGCCAATCAAATAGTGTAATGTGATTTAAAATGCTTTGCACACTCAAGCAAATATTACTTCCCATATAGAACCTGGTACATATTTGCATGTTTCATCATTTCATTAAAGAGATCATTATAACCAAGGAGAAAACCATATATTAATATAATATGCAAGCTAGAAAATTTTGAGATAATGTACAAGAAGCATTTTTATCTTTTCTAGATTGATATGAAAGCAGGGATGTTATTAGCATTAACTCACTTTAAGTTAGATGTCCTTATTTACATTTTTATCTTTTACCGTTTGCCTCCTTTAACAACGCTCATCACATTCAATATGTGTCTTCCTGCATATATCATAAGTTCCTTGTGAGAGAATCTGTGTCAGTGCTGTTAACATAGTAGCCCAAAACTCAACAAAGTGCCTGGCTCAAAGCAGATCTTTAGTCAATATGTGTTGGACAAAACAACACATGTACAAATGTACAAAACAAATGCCATTTTTATGACTGAATTGTGTCCTACCCCAAAATTTGTATTTTGCAGCCCTAACCATCAATGTTACTGTTTTTGGAGTAAGGTCTTTTACTAAGGAAATCTATGTTAAATGAAGTTATATTGATGGGCTTTCATCCAATAGAGCTGGTATCCTCCTAAGAAGAAAGAGACATATCTCTCTCTCTCTCTTTCTCTCTCTCTCTCAGTGAGCGCACAAAGAGGTCTTGTGAGGACAGAGTGAGATGGTGGCCATCAACAAGTCAAGAAGAAACCTCACCAGAGACCAGTCCTGGTCTCGATCTTATATTTTTAGCCTCCAGGACTGTGAGAAAATAAAGTCCTGTTGTTGATTGTTGACACCACCCAGATTGTGGTATGTTTTTATGATAGCCCTACAGATTAATACAGCCATCACCAACTATTACATACATAATTTTTCTTCTCAGAAACTATATCATTCTTAATGTATGAAGTTATGGATATCAAGAAAAAATATATAAATATATATATGCACACAAATTTCCCCTATTTAATTATTAGGTATGTTTACCTCTCTCCAGAATTTACAGGCAACTTACATGTATTAATATAAAATTAATACAAACAAAAATAACATCTAAAGTACATTGAATACTCATTAAACTGTTCTCAAAATATTCCTGATCACTAATAATTAATAAATACCTTGGCTATTTGAAGTCTATGCATGAGAGAATGACCCAAACTATAAAGGAAAACAAAAACCAAAGTCTTTTTATTTTGTGTTGTTTGTAACCTCTAGTTTTCTTTTATTTCCTTCTAAACTGCAATAAACTATAAACTAAAAAGGAGTAATATTGTCTAAAATGGACTATAATATGATATAGCAAGTTTACTCTAAAATCCCAAGAGAACTAGAGATAAGAATAACGATTTTCACATAATAAAATGGAATTGGCATGTAACAATGTGAAATTTTGAATCAACTGCCAAAGTCATTATATTTAAAAAAGTATTTTATATTTGAATAACAAAAACCTTCAAAATCATGACAGAGAGCAAAATGTTGGTCTTGAACAATGAAGTAATTTTCAGAATGAGTTTAGGCCAAGGGCACCTGAGTAATGTTTATTGCTCTAGGGATATAAAAAATATAATATTATTTTATTTCACTTTTATAGAAAGGCCATTTCCTTTTGAAATATTTGGTATGGCTTTTAGAATTGGACAACCTTAGTATTTTTATTTTTTCCCTAAAAACACTTTATAAATCAATAAAAGGAATAGCTCATTTTGTTTTTATCAAGAAAATCATCAAAATCAACTTTCAACCTTTATAGCTCATGGATATAAAAATATTTTATATGAATAAATTTTACTCTCATGCTACTAAAGCCTTCTGCTTCTTGAAATCATGTTCAGAGTGTTTTTGTTTTGTTTTCTTCTATTTAATAAAGATTCCTTCTATTTAATAAAGAGATGTCTTCGTTATTTAATGATAAAATCTTTATTGGCTATGGAATTGATGTTACTCAATTTTGAATGATTCACATATAACCAATAAAGTGTCTTTCTATTTTACATATGTTGTAATTATGTTATGGACCATATACTGTTTGAGGCAGTTTACAAATATCAGTTTATGACTGGAATAGTAAGATCTTCCCAAATTTCTTCAAAATTAAAAAATACATTTAATTTAAAAATAAGCACATATATATCATAAAGTACTCATGTTTTCTATGTACATTTCAAATTTTTGTTCCATTTTGAATTGCACTTTTTTTATTCTCATCTGACAAGCACACATGGGTGCAGTACTTCTTTTGATTTTCACATGTATTCTATGTTATTATTTAACTATTTATCCATATATTTTATGTAAATTCATCAATTATAATTGGATCTAAATTTAGCAAAAAGAAATTACATATGTGTTTATAAGACATTAGGAAAAAGATGAGGTGTATAAAATACAACCAAGTGGTTAGATTACTAAGCTGAATTATGCTTTTTATTTCTCTTGAACTATTCCCTCTGGTTACTTTGACATTATTAAACACTACCTAGATCCTAGAAAGATGTGACATATTAATATTTAAATATTGTATCAGAGGACAACATACTTTAGGAATTAAGTTAGTGTTTATAATTTCTTTCATTTTTAAATACCTAAGTTATTTTTTTCTTCTGATTTTTTTGCTTCTCAATAGATTGCTTTGAATTCAGAACAGTTTTTGTTTCGTAATGTTTCAAAATGAAAAACTATTGTTAACAGTATAATTGCACTCTGTAGGCATGCCATTTTAGCATTTTTATTTTCTATATATAGGCTAATATCATTTGACTATAGGCATTTTGAAGGATTTATTTAAAGTCTCTAGGTAAATACATAAGCATATATACAATCCAGTTGAAAAAAAAATAATAATTTTTTAGTTCTAATTTATTTATAACACCCTTGGGAATACCTTAATAATCTAATATCCTCAAACATTTTTTATCAATTTAAATGATTATTTTATTCTAGAGGTAGTAGACCTTTTCACAGCCTAGTGCAGGTCTTAAAATAGTAATTTCTTTCTTTTTTCTTTCTTTATGTTTAACAGAAGACACCAGAAATGGAACTTTTTCCTAATGTCATAAGAGTCTCAGGAATCTTAGATATCTGTACCTTAGATGACAACTTGGGACATCCAGTAATTTATTCTGAAGTCCTAATTTAGAGTTTAAATATGGATCTTTTTCCTCTTATGATTGACATATATTTCCTGGACATCATCCAGGAGAATCTACAGAATATTACTTTTCAGCTTCTTTCTCATTTGGGATAGAACAAGCTAAGTCTGATGTTTTCTGAAAGAAAGAAATTTGTCTATCCAGGACATTCAGAAAATGAAGGACCTCAATAATATTAAAAACTCATTCTACAACTAAAACCTCCATTAAACAAATATTCATTGATGCTTACCCCACCACAAACCCTGAGCTCTAGAGATAACATAAGGAAGACGAACTCTAATGAACCCTGCTCCCATTGAGCTTATGGTTTAGTGAAGGAAATGGATATTAATCAATTGACGAAAATGTATCAAATAAATTAAATGATCTGTAAAAATTGAATACCTTGAAAAACATCACTATAGCTGAAGAGATTATCTTAAGGATATATCAGAAACAACAAATTATAGATTGATTAAATGATGAAAATGTTTCTTCTAAAAATACGTATTTTCTGTTTTTCCAAGAAAGCCTATCTGATTTTCCCAAGCTCATACTTCTTGGCAATTCTTTTTCATGCAACCACTCAAGTTATCTTTGAGGTGTATGCTGGGTATGTGTATGCTTGTGGATGTACTTATGCATGCAATTTTGCAATATCAATATTTTTATGTTATTTCCATTTTATTTCATCTAATTGATTTTTCCAGTTAGTCATATTCATGAGAAATATGTTTTAGAGATTCATCTAATGAAAACAAAGTGTTGTCTTGAATTTTCTTACCTTCAATATTTAATATTAACCCTTTTTTTTTTTCTTTTCCTTTCCCTCCCCTCCCCTCCCCTCCCCTCCCCTCCCCTCCTCTTTTGACTGCTCCTCACTCCGTTGGCCAGGTTGGAGTATAGCAGCGTGATCATAAGTCACTGCAGCTTCCACCTCCCGGGCTCAAATGTTCCTCCTGTCTCAGCCTTCTGAGCAGCTGGGAGTAGCTGGGACTGTAGCCGCAGGCCACCTTGCCCAGCTATTTTTTATTTTTATTTTTGTAAAGACAGTGTCTCCATGTTGTTCAGCCGGTCTCAAATTCCTAAGCTTAAGCGATCCTCTCGTCTCCACCTCCCAGAATGCTAAAAGGCGTGAGGCACTGACCCCAGCCAATGTTCAACTTTTGAGTGTTTAGCAATTTCTGTAAACTAGGGAGGACTTCACCTTATCATAGAGTTTGGGTCATTGGAGATTGGAATAGTTCTCACTGGACTAAAACAAAGATGGTGTCAGGCCTGTATTCCTATTGGAGGTTCTAGGGAAAACTTCAACTTCTTGGCTTCTTTTAGCTTCTTGAGGCTTCCCAGATTCCCTGACTCATTGACCTATTACTCCATCCAGCAGGCTTCCTCTAGCCAGCAACAGCAGGTCAAGTTGTTTTCACATCACACCTCTCACTCTGACTCCAATGTCTACTTCCCTCTTCTACTTTAAAGAACACTTGTGATTACATTGGGTCTACCTGGATAACTCAGGGTCATCTCCCTAAATAAATATCAGCTGCTTAGCTGCCTTAATTTCATCTGTAACCTTAATTCTCCTTTGCTGTGTAACCTAACATATTCACAGGTTCTAAGTATTAGGAAATGGACATCTTTGGGGACTTTTATTGTTCTTACCACATAGAGTAACCCTTAAATTCTGAATGAATCCATAAGATTAATTTAGTGTATCCATCAGTTAACTATTTCTTGTCGGTCTATGTATGACTAGCCATATGATAGATGTTAGAGAAAATTATTTTTTTGATAACCTACCAATTTAGGTGTGTTCCACATGGTGAAAGAAATTAAAAGAGTGTTGATCCTGTGTGACTTGTGGCTAAAATAAGAAAACCATTTTCAGAATGGTTATATAAAATAAAATCCTTAGCATATGCGTAAAGCATTTTTTAAGATTTTCAAAATATTTAAATATTCTTTGCTCCATTTATTCTTTGAAAAACTTGTAAAATGGATAAGCAAGTGAAATTATTACTACCTCTATATTGTAGATAAAGAAACAAACTCACAGAGTTTAAGGAACTGACAATGTAATAAAAAAAGGAAGATTTAATCTTTCCAGACTTTCCACAAAACTCATTCTATTAAAAGCTGAGTCTGGTAAATATTTGGCTTGTCCTGGAGTCAATTTAGTCTCTTAGAAGCTAGAGAGAAATATGAGAGGGACTGTCATTCTGTACTTATTTCCAACCAACAAGTAACTGACTGGCAGAGAAGTTGAAATGACAGAAAGTCTGAAAGAAATTCAATCTGAACTCTTAAAAATTTATTATTGTCAACGTTGCTTCCTTGGACCTAGTCAAATATAAAGTCTTCAAAAGGAAAGTTTTATATTTCAATCATAAGAGATAAATAACAATAAAACACGTATTGAAGTTTATGCACTTATAGGGTAATATAGGATTCATTAACAGGAAAAGCATTAATGATAATTAATTGCTTTCAGAAATAAAATTCTGAAGATGCAGTCCTAAATCATCCTAAGAGAGAAGAAAATAGTAAGGTGTTTAGTCAGTTATTAAAAAAAATATATATAAAAGATGAAATAGAGAACATGCTAATCAAAGGTAATTATAACAAATTGCACAAAGCTGTAAAAATAGATTTATAAAGCAAAACTAGTATAATATGATTCCTGTAGAAAAAGTATTAAATAACCATAAAATTGTCTATTAAGTTATATTTATTATTATAAGACAAAAATATTGAAAATAATGCCCAGTTTACTTTATGATAATCTTTATTGCTAACAAATCAGCAAAGAATTATTCAAGTTTTCACCTTTTCCTGGCAAGGTGGATGGCTACCTAGACAATAAAAGCTTGACTTAACACTGGCAAAAGTGTTATGATGTCTAAGATAGGAGAGAAGATTTTAAGAAAGGATATTTTTAGAGAACACTTAATTGCTCTATAAAAATGTAAATCTCTTGGCCTGGATGACATCCATTCAAGAATGCTGAGAAAGAAATCGAAGATGAAATCTCTGATTAGCTGACAATTTACTTGGAAATACTAGGAAGAGCAGGAGAAGGGCTGGGAGATGGGATGATATGACTCTTCATAAAGGAAATCTGGTGATTTTTTCCTAAATTATAGACTGTGATGTAGGTTAAGTAAAGTACTAAAGCATTAATTATTAAAATGTGATTTTTTTATCATTTAGAAAATGCCATTTCTTTAAAAGACAAAGCTTCTCATTAGTTAATAAATGAAAATGCATGCTCTTTATAAATAATCCACTCAATATAGTGCAAAAGGGTAGATAAAAGGGATGGTTAAAAATACACCAGAAAAAAAGCTAGTAAAAGTAATACATATTGATACACCAATATGATTATTGGCTAAAATAGAATATGAAACAGAAAACATTCTATGAGGAAAAGTCATAAAAAACAAAATATAAATACAACAGTCGTTAATTTTTTATTCTATGTGATTCTATGTACCTGATTTGTGATGCTGAACATTATTTATTAATATTTAAATATTTAAAATAAAATAAAAAAGATAAGAAATCTTATGTTAGAATATATAAAACTACAATGCTTAATTCTTTGATACTGGCACTAGCAAAGGTAATAAAATAATATGCAAATTCTCTTTATTCCTGTCTTGCTTTGTGGAATCATGAAAATCTGAGTATCCCACTCCCATAACATTGTTGAATTTTTTTAATTTTTGTACATTTTTGTCTTTTCTACCTTCTTTAGTTGGCTGCCTTTAGTTCTGTCTGCTTATGATTCAAAATAATGCCTGCAGGAAATAATGCATGATTGCTGGTGGCTTGAGTATATGAGTACATAAAAGCCTACAGGAATATTTATTGTTGTCTACATGGCAAAATAAGTCAAATAAATGATTTATTAAAATCATTTTCATGAAATGATAAAATTAATTGAATGAAGATGAAAAGGTCAAATACTTTATAAACTTACCTTTGCAAGTAATTATTCATAGCCTATTTCCCTCCATACAATTTTAAATTATACACATATGCCTTATTAATTCTATACGTAATCTTTGCAGCAGGGAAAAAATTTGGTAACAACATTCCTTTTAAACCATATTGCCCCTGGACATGGTCTTTAAAGACTCTTACTCAGATTCTAGTAAGTGGATTAATTGAGCTGAAGGATCCCAAAGGACTACAACTATGTCCCAGGAGAAAATTTCAGAACTGCAGTAAAAACTCCAAATAAGAAAAAGCCATTTCCCATGATCTTTTCACAACACTACAGCTTCCAAATAATTAAGGAATAAAGCATTTCTGAACTGTTTTGCTTCGAATGTGGTATACATAAGTCTCTCTTCATCCTCTATGGTAAGTGTTCTGAGTATTTTAAGCTGAGAGTTTGAAAGGCAAAAGTTCACACTCAGACCTATATACATCTTCTACCTCCTCATCACATAAAGAATACTTAAATCTCCTTTACTTTGTTACATCCATAGTTATTTACCTTGACATAAATGAATTTAAAAATATATATAAAAAATTTCCACTGATTATGTCAGTTGCTGCAAATCTTAGATAAGCAACTTTATCAGTTTTTATAACTTTCCCACATAACTTTACAAGACAGATGTTTCATGACAGGGTTTGCTATAGTACTGGGAGCATTAGCGATTTCTGGATATGATCATCTAGAATGTTTATCAAATTTCATTTATATTTTTTAAGCATTAAGGGGTAAAACCACAATACTGATAATTGAAATAAATTAAATATTAATTTAAAATATAATATTGCACCATTTATTGAATAGGGATTCTTTTCTCCAGTGTATATTTTTGTTTGCTTTGTCAAAGATCTGCTGGGAAAATTGGATAACCACATGTAGAAGACTAAAACAGGATCCACACCTCTTACCTCTCATGAATATCAATACACGATGGATAATAGACTTAAACCTAAGGCATAAAACCACAAGAAGTCTAGAAGAAAATGCAGAAAAATTATTATAGACATCAGCCTAGGCAAAAAATTTATGAAGAACTCCAAAGCAATCACAGCAACAACAAAAATAAGTGAGACCTGATCAAATTAAAAAGCTTCTGTACATCCAAGGAAACTATCGTGAGAGCAAATGGATAACCTACAGAATGGGAGAAAATATTCGATGCTACACATCTGATAAAGGGCAGATAACTAGAATCTATGTAGAGCTCAGACAAATCAGCAACAATGTGAATATACTTAATATTATTGAACTATAGGCTTAAAAATAATTGATAGTAAATGTTATGTAGCTTTTAACACAATTAAAAATTTTAAAAAATGTAAGGTGCATATAAATGTATAGATCATCAAAAAATCCACAAATTGAATTATCTCTGCTGCAGTTATCGAGTGAAGGAAATGAACTTCAGTATAAAATGTAACAGTTGAATAGAACCTCAAGTATCATTCAATACTACATTTGTCATTATTACACATAGCAAAACTAACACAGAGGAGGTAATGTGCTTTGCAGAAGAACATGTAGGTATCTAATAGGTCCAAAATCAGATCTCTTGATGTGGTACAGAGCTCTCCATACCTGAGTAAGATGACATTTCCTTCTTTTCAGTACTTTTTAATATTTAAACCAAACAAGCAGTATGTAGCTTTCTATTTTAAATAGTTATTTTAGGATATTAAATACAATTTATTTTATTTAGTTTTTTATCTTTCTTACATGAAAAATATTTGTAAAATATATTTACCCATTTTTCTATGCTTTCAATGGTGAAAAGCAATTATTTTTGCAGTAGTAATTTTAGAAAAGAAATCATGGCTTTTTTGGATATGTTGGTTCTAAGTCAATTATTTCTATTCATTTGGCATAATTCATAAGTAAGTGAGCTTCATCATGTCAGGTGTTTATGTACTGAAGTTCATTTCCCTCACTCCCTAACTGCAGCAGAGATAATTCAATACTAGCAATTTTAAATTTGCACTGCAGGGAAAAGTAAAGGTGCAAAATTCCCCCTTACTAAAAAAAAAGATATCACAATAAATGATGAAAAGTAAGAATGCTGAATCCTACAGGACTTTGTTGGGTTTAGGTTTCCAACAGCTGTTGTTTTTAACAAGTTCTTACGATAATTAGAATTAACAGGATAATTCGAGATTAAATAAAATAAATCTGTGGATTTTATAAGTTATTTCTAATACATGTTATATATATACATGTATATATAATTTGAGGATTAAATACAATTATTATTTATATATGCAATCTACCTTATGATTTACCTAACTGATATCCTCTTCTGAACACTTAGCTCATCAAATCATAAACAGGAAATATATTGAATGGAGATTATGTGTAAAGAATAGTTCTGACATTTCTTGTTGCCTTAAATTTTAAAGCGCTTTTAAAATACATCTCTCAATGGAATATTATATATCTTATTAAGGCATTTTCTCTCAATGGGAAGTTTTTTTTCTTTTCCTCCTTCCTTTCTTGCTTCCTTCCTCTCTTCTTTCTTTCCCTCTTCTCATTTTTCTTCCTTTCTCATTAGCAAAGTAAAAATGACAATGTAGAAATATGAATACAAGTAGGAGATGCTTTTGATCCTGAGAAAATTGCATATATCACAAGATGGAATTAATGCCAGATTCAGATGGAGCCACTGAAGTTGCATTGGGGCTACTCTAAGCCAAAGACAGTGGGAATATTTTTAGTATTAAACATGACCTTTAATACTTATTAAAAGTAGTGTAGCCTTATTAAAAAACAGTTGAAACATTATAATTGAATATAATTGAAATTTAGCTGTGATTTTATGAAAAAATACCTATAGAATTATGGTGGTGTTTGTGTTTTTAATAAGAAACTTGATTTATATTTTAATAAAATAGGGAAATTTTACAAAAGTTGTAATATTTTAAATAGATCCAGGCAGGAGATGGGAAGGTTGGGATAGTAGAGGGTAAATCAAGATAAAAATAAGTTCAAGAGTAGAGAAAGGGAAGAAAATGAGCACAAAATAATAAAATAGTATAATTTTTCTGAGTGTCTCCAAATTCTTCAGTCACCTTTTTAAAAATATCAAAAAGAAAATTATCTGAGAATCTGTCAGTGTTGACTGTGTTGCACCAGTGAGCACTGACACTCTCTACAATAGTCTCTGAAGCTCCCCTTTCTTATTTTCCTGTATAGAGCTGGAACCCATGCCACTTAGTGAAGTATCTCAAGAATGGAAAAACAAGCACTACATATACTCTCCAGCAAAATTGTATTAACTGATCAGCATCTAAGTGGACACATAGGAATTACATTTATTGGGTATTGGGCAGGTGGGAGGGGGTAAGAGGGGGCAGGTATATACATGCATAATGAAGTGCACCATCTTGGGGATGGTCACGCTTGAAGCTCAGACTTGTGGGGGACGGGGGCAAGGGCATTATACACAACCTTAAAATGTATACCACCATAATATGCTGAAATAAAAATAAAAAATAAAACAGTAAAGTACAGAGAAAAAAATCCCCTTTCAAGTTTAGCAGAATTTACAGATACAAAGTTTTAAGTCTGTCAATGAACATCACCACTACTATTGACAAGAACATCACCACTGCCATTGTCAATGAATATCACCACTACCATTGACTGAGACATGTGTGTCTCTCTTTAGAAATCAAACTCCCACCACAGTTTGAAAGAATATTTTTTTCCCATAGTTGCAAGTCTATGTTTTTTTTTTTCCACTGGAGTTCAGGGTCCTGCCCTCAATGATGTCAGCTTCTTACATTATTAAACATATTAATTAACATCTAATACTACAAATGTCTATGTATGTATATTTGGACTATTCCCCAGGTTCAGGACTTTCCAAAGGTTAGGGAGTAAAGCCTCACTTTATATTAACGAGGCTAAAATGGTTCATAAATATATAGATATAGTTCCTCTTATGAGAACAAATTTAAGCTTACACTATAAAATTTAAAAATTATATATGTATGTATTTGTGCGTATGTATGTGTGTATATGCACAAGCATAATATCCATAGACATAATTATATTCTATACTGTCCCTGATAAGTAGGTAAATCATTTTATAAAATATTCCAAAAAGGTGATGATCATGTTTAAAAAAAAAAGAAAGAAAAGAAAATGAAACAGTAGTAGGTCAATAGATCTAAAAGAACATAAAAGTTGTAATCATTTGTAAAGTATATTCTTCAAATGAACAGAATCTGTGATAACTCAGTTAAAAATTCATTGAAAAGTGATAAAATTAGTAAAAACAAGAGAAATAAAAAGACTGGATTTTGGTAAAGAGCATATATGTTTTAAGTTTCTATGTCTAGTTAAAATGGGTAATAATGAGGTTAAAGTTTTTTTTTATTTTTTTTATTTCAACCTCATATGAAGTGATTTGATTTGTTTCTCTTTGTTTTTTAATTTAAAAAACTTGGTCAGATATTTTGCAAATGCAAAGAAGACATAATCTCTGGTGTGTGGCTCTGAACTTAGTCATTTTAGCAAGGACCTGGTTCTCAATGTCTTTCAGGGAAGTCTAGGTTAAACTAGCAGCTTCTGGGCCTGAGGTCAGGAGCAGGTGTAACAGGGCAGGACAGTGGTAGGTAGGTTCTGTACTTAAGATTGTGCCTGGAGGCATTCAGACTTTGTCTCTGGTGTAAAGGCTTCTCCCTATTCAGTTCCATTACCTTTTGCCCTTCTAGTCCTTTTGATTGCACTACACTCACTTTCAGTCTATGTAGTTCCCACTTTCTGGATTGCTCTTTCTACTGTCTGTCCTCCTCCTATTTAATTTCTTATTTTCGTTCGTCCTCTAAACTAGATAGTGCCATCTATTATAGGGCAATATGTATTTTCACATCATAGAATTTACAACATACATGGATTGCTGTAATAATACGTGTCTCCAATTCAAAAGTACATATTATTGTGAGAGGTACTATGTTTGCTTTGTTCTCAGTTGTATCCTTCACATGTTGCATATAGAAGTTCTCTAGCATATAAGATATTTAGTAAATATTTGTTGAAAGGATAAATTAAACTGCTCTAGTGGCTAGGACATTTAGAGTGAAGTACTCATGACTCAAGATTTATAAGGCAGGTGGAGAGGCAGAAACCCAGGAAGGAATAATGTGGTAAAATATTTTTTATCATTCCCCATCTCTAGTTTGAGAGTTCATCTCAATTACAAGATAATTTCAACTGCAAGAGAATGGTATATGACTTCAATCCAATTAAGTGTTTTATAGACAAATGATCAAAGAAGGCATTTGAAATGTCCTGAAATTAAAAAAAAAAAAATCCAAGGCTAATGGCTAATTATTCAAAGGTTTAGGGTAAACCTAAACCTGAGGAAAGGTAAATATTTCCATTTTAACAATGTTTCCTGTAGATGAGTCTTAGTTTTATTTAAAATTTAGGAAGAAAATCAAGAACTGATACACAGTAGGAATTTGTTGAGAAAAAAATTAAAAATAAGCATTAAAAATTTTAAAGTTAATGCATTAAACTCTAACACACTTAAATACTGTGGTAGCATTTTAGCGTTTTGATAATTAAATGACTTCCCATTTTCCTTCTTCTGGTGAAAAAAATATTTACATATATATTATATATATTTGGTAAAATATTTTTATTCATAGTAACATCTGTGGTGAATATTAAGGCTAATGAATATAAGGGCTATATGAACTTCCAGTCTCAATTCTAAAATTGAAAACAATTTCTGAGTCAAAAATAAAATGGCTGTGAAACATGAGGGTTGTGACATAAAAAGCAAAAAAGCCATGGTAATAATGTCGAAATATTGCAGTTATATTCCTATTAATCTAAGAAGCTGCACATCTGAGATTAATATTTGTAAAATAAAATACTGCTACATATAAACAATCTCAATTCAATAACTTGAGTTATTCTATAATTTTGGATGTAATTTCGCAAAATTGAGGATAAAATTTATTTTTTGAAGCCTTATACCTATTTTTACAAATATTCTCATGAAATGCATAACTCATCAAGAAGCACAGAGAGTTGGAAATTGTACTCTTTCTTCATTACTCTCTTCACCAGGTCCCAGGGCAGTGACTCAGGTCAAGTACTATTGTGAAGTATTTCATGAAAGAAGATTCACTTGATATAATTTTTTCTCATTCATTCAGAAAGCTTTGACATGTGCTCACCAAGGGCCAGATACTGAGCATGCAAAGATGAAAGAGCAAGACCTAAGGGCATGTGAAAGTATGATTTATGAATTACAATGAAATGGTTGTAAACTCATGTGACTATAGGATTAGCACAAACCTCATACTTATTTTCTTTTGAAAAATGGTTATGAGCATTATTTTGTTTCAAATACAACTCTCCTTTCTTTTAAGGGATTACTTTTAATTAGATAGTATACTAAAAAATATGGTCCGTGAATTTTCAGTGGAAAAGCTGTAGAACTGTGCTGATACTGATATCTGTACCTGAGAGCAATATGTAGGTTATGCATAGGATTCTTAGGACTCTCTCTCTGTATGTATATATGTATGAAGCGTCTATATCTATCTAATATCTCTAACACTGTATGTTTCTCTATCTCTATATCTGTATCATTTGCATTAATAAAAGGTGGGTAAAGTTGTAGGACTATGTCTGTTCCACAGTGGGACAGTGAGAAATCCGACTGGTCATAGCAGGTGAAAGGATGGAATGAATAATAGTCACAGCAGTCCCTGAATCAATCCACTTTTTCTAGAGCCTGATCATTCTCTCTATATTGACTATCATGTTCTCAGTCTTGAAAAGTTCAGCTAAAATCTTATAGATGAAAAATATCTTAACAACAAGGCAAACATAAATGTATAAATTTTTTAATATCTATGACAGAAATAAACATTCTAACAATATAGAGAAAGGCAAAACACTGCTTTGGACAATTCAAGTAAGCAATTATCTTGCAAAATAAAAATTTAAAGTGACATTTTAAAGGAGTTCCCCTAATAGAATTTTTCTTCTCTTTTACAATTGGTTAATTGTAACTTTGAATGGATAGTTTGGCATTTAAAATTGAAAATAAGTTCATGAAACCAATTATACCCACAACCTTTTTGTAAATGTACAATTTTACTTTGTAAGCATGTAAAGTATAGAGGATATCAAGTGATTGGAAAAAACAAATATATATATATATAAAATTTAATAAAGCAAGATTTCTTGTGGGCCCCATGTCTATAATACATAACCATTGCTAAAATGCAAGGACACAATGAAATGTTTCTCTCTTTTTTCCTACTGTAAAAATATACTTAAATATGCAGTGCTGATTTCCTAGTCTCTACCAAATTTTTCAATTATCAATATATTACTATGAAAGAGTTACTAAATTGATAAATTCATGTATGTAATTTTGTATTGACTGAGTTTTTAAACATGCTTAATTAAAATTAATGTACAATTTTGAAGATTTTTGTATTGAACAGTTCTTCAAGAATGCTACCATATATTTATTCATCTTTGTATACCACTGGAAGCTAACCTTATTCACTTGCTTCTGTTAGGTACTCAATAAAGATTTAGTCGATTACTTTAAATTGAAAGAGATAAAATTATCAACACACCATATTATAGATACTTTATATAAGTTTACTTCAGTTTGAATAGTACACTAAAACAAATGCGAAATGAAAATCATCATTTACTTGTTAATTCAAATAAATGAAGGATTGGAGGAGAGATACTCAGAAAATGGAAACCATTACTGTATTGATAATAACCTAAACACCTGCCTTTATTAACATTTACTCATTAAGCATTTAATGTATCAGATATTATGAAAATTACAGAGATTGATAATATATGGCTCTAAGCCTTAATGTACTTTCTAATTTGAAAGAAGAAAGAAAATTAAAATAAGTAAATATGTATTATGTAAAATAAGCACAATGAACTATATTGAAATTGTTTAAAGTAATAAATCTAATGTAGTACAGAGACCAGTGGTTACTGATTTCAGTTGAGTAGAATTCAGGCTGTATAAAAATTTTGAAACTATAAAGTCAAGTAAAATAGCTCACTCATTATTCACATACATTAAAGTATCACTGTTGTAGTACTATTTGTTTAAAATAAACAATTGTGAATATATTTTGGTAAATGTGAGCAGATTTGGAAAATATGAAAAATGCAAATGCGTAAATATGATTACTCACAATTTCACCATCGCAAAACAATCACATTAACATTTCACTGTCCTTTATTGAGGTCTTTGATTTTCTATGCCTATGTATCATATTAACATTAATGTATACACATATTTTTATGTCCAAAGCTTCCTCTTATTATTAAATTTTGAGAAAGTCTTATCTTCCTATTCAGTGTAACATTTTTACATGTGTCTAAGAAGAGTTTTGGGTAAGGTTTCTAAGCCATGTCCATTATTTACCTGAGTAACTGTTCTGCCTATTTGGATCTAAACTAGACATATACGTTGACATGTAAGGGCTTTAGTGTGTTGTTGTTTTTTTCTTTTTTCTATTTATTTTTATTTTGGCTATATATAGGCTATAAAATTTACATTTCAATCACTTTTAAGTATACATTAATTATATTTACAATGTTGTACAACTATCAACAGTATCTATTTCCCAGGGTTTTAAATTATTCCAAAATGAAACTCTGTACCAACTAAAAATGACTTTATTCTTCTAATCCCCAGCCTCAGCCTTCTAATCTACTTTCTTGCCTTATGAATTTGCCTCATATAGATATTTTATATCAGTTGCATTGCACAATAGTTGTCCTTCTGTGCTTTATTTCACTTAGCATTAATTTTTCAAGGTTCATACATATTGTGGCATGTATCAGAACTTCATTCTTATTCCTGAATAATATTCCATTGTATCTATAGATCATCTTGTTCGTCATTAATCTGTTGATGGATACTTGGGTTATTTCCACACTTTGACTATTGTGAATAATAGTGCTATGAACATGGGCATAGAATTATCTGTTTCAGTTCATGTGTTCAGTTCTTTTGGGTATGCACCCAAGAGTGGAATTACTGAGTTGCATGGAAATTCTATTTTTAACTTTTTAACAAATCCCAAAACTGTTTTCATAGAATGATTACATCATTTTATATTCTCACCTGTCATGTATGTGGGTGTCAATTTCTCCACATATTCACCAAATAGTATTATTTTCTATGATTTTTATTATGGCCATCCTAATACGTGTGAGATGGTATTTCATCATCGTTTTGATTTGGATTTCCCTAATGACCAATGATGTTCAGCATCTTTTCTTGTGCTTATAGACCATTTGTATTTCTCCTAGTTTAATTTTTCAATACTTAAGATACATGTAATGTTTGTAGAGTAGTTGACCTAATGTTACAAGTAATTCCAATATCACTGCCCAAGGTAGTCTGTATGCAATTTGTAGTTTGCCTAAGTATATACACATACATACATATATATATATGTTTTTTCTGTCCACATATGCATGTGTTTATATATATGGGGGATAGATATGCATGCATATAAACATATATACACATGTATGCATACATCTTCACAAACATTTATGTTTATATATATTAATACTTATGTACATAAATACATATTTAAAATATTTATTATCTAAATCTTATTATATATATTATCTAAATATAGTTGCATATAGTATAGTAGCAGGGAGTAGAAGCAAGAAAGAGTGAGGGTGTCAAAGTGGTTACCTATCTTCTTAGGATCATCTTTCTGTTCTAATTCAATTTGATGGAAATGAACTGGAGAATCTAATAACAAGGTTTGTGCTGTATACTAAATTTATAAGGGGTATTTCCTTAAGAAATAGTGTTTAATTAATTTCTAAAAAAATCTGAGGGATAACTCACTTCCAGGCTCCTTCCACTTGTTGGTAGAATTCAGTTCTGTGAGGTTGTGGGACTGAGGTCTCTGCTCCCCGATGCCTGTTGGCTGGGGGTTGCTCTCAGTGTCGAAGGCTTTGCACATTCCTTGGCTCATGATCCTCCAGCTCCATATTCAAAGCCATCAATGGTGGGTGGAGTTCCTTTCATAATTCAAACTCTGATCACCCTTTCTGCCTCATCTTTCCTCTTCTTTTCTCCTCTGATGCATCTCTTTGACTGTGACATTGATGTTAGTGCCTAATTAACAAAACTTATTTTCTGAGACAAGTGCATACTTTTATCACAACCATTTTCTTTTTTTTTTATCAGAATAATCCAAAGTAGAAGCCAATTTATGATTTAACTTCCACAAATATTTTGGTTTCAATTTTGTCTTTCAATTTTTCTGTCCCAAATTAAATACTGCTCAAATCTATCAGGTACCATATCAATAAGAACACAGGCTTTTAAATATTGTGTTTCATTTTCCAAGTATAAGGAGTCTTGATTTTGCTATCAAATGCTTTCTAATATGTACTAATATTCAAGTTTAACATGGTGTGAAGATTGATGGTTTAAAATATGTGTGTGGAGAAAAGCTTCAGTCTTGACTTTCTGGGGAGATTTTAGAAATAGAAATTTTGATAAAAGTAAAGGCATTACAATATTGATGCTGTTTATGATACAGTCTTTTCACTGTACACAAAATAGCTGACAACCATGACCCAACGTGTATCCATGATTTCAATGATCACATAGAGGCCTTACACAGATCCTAAGTTTCTATTCTGTATTCAAAATACAACAATAAGCTTCCGAATAGACAATATCATCTCAGTGCTCCATAGGCACACCAAATGTCATCTTCTTGCGTTCCTGTCTTTTTGTAGAGCACTATCATCTACTTAGTTGCTTAGCCCGGGACCTTAGAATTCTTCCTAGATTTTTGCTTCAATAATTCCTTCTTTAAGTCTGTCACACACCTCCTCTTTTAAGGAACCATACATCCACATTCAAAAGTGACTGTGGAAGGCCTGTGAATGAACAGACCCCATCACGACATCATGAGGAGAGTATGTGATCCAGAATAGCTAACATGGCTGATATGGACCCAGTGGTTAGTCTAGGAGCAGGAAAATGTCCCTGCTTAGTAGAGATGTCATAGGCTACAGGATCATTATTTTTACACTGGAATCATCAACAGTAAACTTGGAATAAATACCTGAGAATAAAACCTAGACTTTGAAAACAGAGCTGATGAATCTAGAAAGTCATGTTGACATAGATTCTATTTCGCCCAGGCCCAAAGACAAATCCAGCCTTTAAAATTCCCAGTTAGAAGAGCCAGTAAATGCCCTTTATTTCATAAGCTGGTTTGAGGTTTCTTGAATTTGCAATTAAACAATCTTTAAATATAGACCTGTGTCCATTTAATCATATATTACAGATCTTAAATATATCTCCAATCCTCTGGTTCTATTCTCTGATGGTTTAGCCTCTTTTACCCTTGTTGTTCTTTTGACTTCCTGTCCTCCTGCAGGTACCTCTGCACAGGATCCTACTGCACACTGAACACATCTCTATTGTTTGTAGGGTAGATCTAAATACTGGTGCATGAGACTCAGTGGATTGGGTATTTTACCCTTTGTATCCCCTAGTGCCTCATGTACAACTAAAAATAAACAGAATAAATTATTCAACTGTATAAAGCCCTAACATTCTAATAAAATAGCTTGCATTGTATTCTAAATGAATCATGAAATTAAAATTGAATGCTTATTTGGATAAAGGGGATTTCTGCAAGATTATGATAGAAGGCAGATTTGACTATATAAAATTTAATAAAAAACCAGCCTGTGATAACAGACAAAATCCCTGCATTCAAAAGAAGAAAAATTGGATTCAAGGTTAAGATTCCCACAGTACTCCCTGTCTGACCTTAGGCAATCTTTTAATCTCTCTGAGTATTAATTTCCTAAATGGTAGAAAGGAAAAGATTTCTTCCCTACTTACATTAGGATTATTGTGATAAAAAGAGATGAATGTGCTGAAGTCATGGAGCAACCTGCAGAGAATTATACAAACATAGGATATTGATAAATTATAAAGATATAAATTTAGTATACCATGAATGTATTATACAAAAAATGGGCTGGTGTCTCAGATTCCTTAAAACATCTGGAAAATATAAATCCATCTATGAAATAAGAAATAATAGATACATTTTAACTTCATAGTGATAAAATGGAATTTTCCTAAGCATTGAATTAGTGGTAAAATGAATGTGTTTTAAGTTGTTATATGGAATTCTTGTCATAAATATTAGAAAAGCATTTTTGGGTAGAAAAAGCTATTTAAAATACTATAAAGACCTCTTCTAATGTTCTGCACTCATCAGCTGGTGGGAAACATAGATCTCTAACATACATATAATGCTAATTTGTTAAAAGTCACTTGGATTCTTTGAAATATTAAGTTGGTTGCCTCAGTAGAAAACAGTATTATATTTCAAGATAGCTAGAAGAAAAGATTTTAATGTTATCACCACAAAGAAATGATAAATGTTTAAAGTGAGACATATGCTAATTACCCTGATTTGATCATTATACAACATATACATGCATTGAAACATCACACTTTAACCCATAAATATGTACAATTACTGTACCAATTTTAAATAAAATAAAACTTTTAAAAACTAGGAAAAAGTGTCATTATACATTATATATGAACATTTAATATGCACTTTCACTATAGTAGATTTGAAGTAATTTAGGTCAATATGAATATATCTTTATATAAAGATACAAAAGATCAGAAATATAATAGGATACCCATGTATTCTAAGTAAGCATGATACTAAATCTTAGCTAGCAGACATCAACATTTTAATTTATTTTAATTTACTGTTTAGTATCTAGAATCTGATTTTTCAATTTTTTTTTTATTTTGAAGTCAGAGAACATAACTTGATTATAAAAACAAATAATTTGGTTTTAATGATAATATGTGAATTAATACTTGTGATATTTGTTATGATAGAAACTTGGGCTTGAGTTTCCGTGGAATCAATATTAATTTTGATTTTGGGTGAAACCTTTGATGTTTCTGAGTCAGAAATTCCTCATCTAAAAGGAAACTAAAACATATAATCCAAAGGATTATATTCAAACAAATCACACACACACACACACACACACACACACACACACATTAACTTTGAAAAGTGTTTTAATAATGAAAGATGACTTTATTATCAGGTAGAAAGATTTTGCGTCTCTTTCTGGGTGATGGTTTTCATACAGAGGAGGCATAATTGGCACCTTAAAATATATTCTGGCCAAGATAAGAGTCATCTGGAAAAATGGGTGGAATTTCCTTAGCAGCTATTTTCTTAACTGCTTCTTTTTCTGGTTCTGTATCATCAACTTTTATTTATATGTCCGTATTCAGCATTCCCACATGAAGTTTTGTTCAATTAATCATTAATTAGAATATATTGTGTGCCAGGAAATGTCCTAGGTACCAGAGAACATTAAGAAAGTTGAGGGAAAAAAAAACCCAGAAAAAAGCTCAACATAAAACATAATACTTGATCTCCTGGATCTCATAAAGCAGTAAGGATACATCATTAAATAATCACCCAAATAAATGTTAAATTGCAACTATAATAAATATATGGAAGTAACTATTAAATGAGATCTTATTTCTAATGCAATCTGACCTGGTTAGGAAGATTAGAAAAGGATTCTTAAGGCTAGAATATCAGAGCTGAGAGTTATAGAGCAATTACACAGGTGAAAAAGAGTGGGTGGAAAAGGGAAGGAGAGTGTTCCAAATAGAAAGAACAGCATGTGCAGCTTCCTGAGCCAGGGAAAGCTGTGTTGCGTTTGATGAACTGACAAGATCATTGTAACAGGAATGTGGCAAACAAAATGAAGAACGCTACAGAAAGAAAATGTTTTATTCTATTCGAGTCCTCTACACTATTCCAATTCAGCAATACCTCTAATTCCAAACCACCAGTTTTTGCCAGTTGTTCACTTTGCATCAGCTGCTTAACTTCATATCTTGGAACAATGGTTAAATCATGTTCCATATCTGTTATATTCCAGTTATAACTCAATAGTATGGGTGCCTTACATAACTTTTGGATCAAGAAGGAAAACAAAGGCCTATTCACAGTCTCTCCTCCTCTCCCCAAATCCAATGCCAGTGCACATACTCCATTTAGGAGTGCTAGTGTACATACTCTATTTAGGATACCTTGGTCCTACATCATACTAGTAAGAGTAAATTTTTGATAGATAAAACTCTTATATGCAATTAAGATTTCTCTTTCTGCCTTTCCAATGGGAAAGATGGCAAACTTGTCACTCCAAGAAAGAATGCATACTTTTGCCTATACTTGCATTGGGTGTTCAAAGAGTATGCTTTGATTTCATGTAGGCACAGTCTGCACAACCATGAGAAACTCTCCTATGTTCTACACATTGCCATTTTTAGTAAATTTGATTAAGTCCTTGAAATCAACTAATTCTAAGCGAATGCCTGTAGATTTCTGTTATCTGTAGAGCCAGTGTTCTTTTCCTCATTATAGAGATAGATAGATTGGAGATGGGTAGTCCTGCACTTGTATAATTAGCTTCACCAGCTGGAGTAATATGGAAAATTCTGAGTTCTAGTAGGTTTATAAGAGCTTGCTAATTGGAAAACAGCCGACTGCATCATCTTCGATGACCTCCAGCTGAAGACCATTCTCTGCTTTCCTGGTTGTGACTCTCCATGCTTTTAAGTTTACATCTTACCTGATTTCAAACCATGCCAGGAATAGTGTTGCAAGTTAGATCCATACTGAGTACAAAATTAATTTTAGAAAAAATTTTGAAGTATGCAAAATTCTTTTTTAAAATTTTTATTTCTTTTTTTTTTATTTTAGCATATCATGGGGGTACAAGAGTTAAGGTTACATATATTGCCCCTGTCCCCCCCCCTCGAGTAAGAGCTTCAAGCATGTCCATCCCCCAAACATTACACATCTTACTCGTTGTGGTTGTATATACCCCTCCCCTCCTCCCTGCTCCCACCCTCCCAACACCCACTAAATGTTACTCCTATATGTCCACTTAGGTGTTGATCCCTTAATACCAATTTGCTGGTGAGAATAATTTCTGCAGTAGGGGTACCAACTCTTTTTTTGTAGGTCTGGTAAAATTCAACTCCGAATCCATCTGGTGCAGGCCTTTATTTTGTTGTTGAAAGATTTTTTATTACTGCTTCAATTTCTCTGCTCATTATTTCACTGTTCAGCAGTTCTATATCTTCTTGATTGAGTCTTCAGAGGTTGTATGATTTCACGAATTTGTCCATTTCCTCTACATTTTCTAGTTTATATGCTTAGAGATTTTCATAGTGTTTACAGATAATATTTTGTATTTTTGTGTGCAATACTTCCTTTTTCATTACTGATTAAGCATATTTGGTTTTTTTTTCTATTCTTTTCCTCATTTATCTAGCAAGAGGTCTATCAATATTGTTTATCTTTTCAAAGAACCAACTTTTTGTTTCATTGATACTTTGTATTGTTTTATTGTTTTACATTTCACTTTCTGCTCTTACTTTAGTTATTTACTTCTGCTGGCTTTGGGTTTGGTTTACCCTTCCTTTTCTAGTACCTTGATATATACCATTTGATTGTTAATTTGTGATCTTTCTGTCTTTTTGATGTTGTCATTTAAGGCTATGACTTTTCCCCTTAGGGCTGCTTTTTCTGAATACCATAGGTTTTATCACCTTTGTCATTCAGTATGAGGAGTCTCTTGATTTTCATGTAATTTTATTATTTACCCAAAAATCTCCCAGCATCAAATTCTTTAATTTGCATGAATTTGTGTTGAATTGAGTGTTTATCTTAGCATTGATTTCTAGTTTTATTCCACTGTGGTCTGAGAACATATATTGTATGATTTTTATTTTCTTCGAATTTAGTGAGACATATTTTGTGACCAAAGATATGATAAATCTTAGAGAATTTTTCATGTGCTGATGAGTATAATGTATATTCAGTAGTTTTTTGGGTAAAATGTTCTATAAATATCTGTTAGCCCATTTTTTCTAAAGTTCCATTTAAGTCCAGTGTTTATTTATTTTCTGCTTGGATGATCTGAATAGCTCTTTCAGTGGGTTGGTGAAGTCCCTGGCAGTTACAATGCTGTCATTTATCTCTTTGTAAAGATATAGTAGAATTTGCTTTATGAATATGGGCACTCCTGTTAGGTGCATGAATATTTAGGATTGTTATTGTTATGTCTTCTTGTTAAATTGCTCCCTTTACCATTATATGGCCATCTCTGTCTTTTTTTACCAGTGTTGATTTATAGTCAATTTTACATGATATAAGAATGGCTACACCTGTTTTCTTTTGGTTTCCATTTGTGCAAATTTTCCCCCCATTGTTTCTCTTTGAGTCTGTATGAGTCCTTGTGCATTAAATGTGTTTCCTGGAGAGAGTAGATACTTGAAATATAGTTTTTATTCCATTTAGCCAGCCTGTGTCTCTTGAGTAGGGCATTCAAACCATTCACATTGATTGATAGAATTGTTTTGCTCATCCTGTTAGGTAATATCTTATTGTAAGGTAGCTGTCTCATTAGGGATCAAAGGTCTCTCCTAGGATGCTGAGTATAGCCACCAGGAAGGGGCTAAAGTTCCCCACTAAGCCATAATGTCTGCTTATAGTGGCAGGGCCATCTGAGATTCACAATCTGGTTGTCAGAAGTGGGTTTCACTCTTCTATCCCCTCTCCTGTTTCATGGTTTCCCTCTGGCATCTGCAGCAGGCAGGAACCCAAACCTCTTGGGCTCCCTAGCAATGGCACTATGGGGTGAGAGCTTCCCTGCCCAGAGTCCCACCCTGGGCCAACAGTGTGTCCTTCTTTTGGTGGTAGGTGTGCCGTTGCTATAAGCTCAAAAGTTGTCCTTGAGGCCACATCAGAAGAATGAGGACAAGTGGTTTGAGGAGAAGGAAAGAGGAGTTTAATTAGTTTGCTGGCAAATGAGGAGGATGGAGACTACTGTCTCAAAATGCCATTATCCTAATAATAAGCATAAATACAGAGCTTTTAAAGGGATGCCATTCAGCTTCAGACAATTACTATTCAACTATAGTTGATGATTCTGGTGGTCTCATATCTGCCTAAGATAGTTCAGTGACCTTCACCCACCTTGGAGGCCTACCCAGACCTTCAGGAGTTCCACCTGCCTGGTCCAGATGGGACTGGAAGTTTCGCAGAGCCATCTCTTGTAGCATAGTAAACAAAAGACATTACCCAGACACTCCCAACCACTGGCCTGAGACTGGGATGCAAGTTTTAGCTCTCAAAAAGGAGCAGAGGATGGTTTAAAGAGACAGAAAATATATTTGCCATTTTTTCAGGCCATTCCTTCTGTAACAGTGTTTCATGAGTGTGCTGCAGCTAGGAGTCACACTGCACTCTCATCTCAGTTCTGCCCAAGTATAGGCTATCACCTCCTGATAATTACTTACAAATCTTTTATCTGTGTCCCAAGCAACATAATGGAGTCCTGGAGGTACAGGGTCTTCCCTCCAGCCTTGTCCCTGGATCCCCAAAGATCAATTCCTGACCATACCAGGCAGAGGCATGCTAGACCCATGTTGCCTATGGAATGCTCAAGCAGGGTTGATGTCCCTCTGCTTTGGGGTGTCCACTGCTCTGATGGAGAAGCCAGATGAGCAGCACCAGGGAGGGCCAGTGAGTGGGGAGCTTACAGTCCGAGCACCTCTTAGTCCACTGCAGGATTTTAAGAGGAAAGGTTTGAGCCCCACTCTCTATTGAAGCCTCAGTATGGTACACACTGACAGAGGGGAAACACCCGCTCCTGAGAGCCCTGGCTTAATGGTCTTTCATTGCAGACATGGATGAGGGAATGGCAGGGGAGGAAATGAGTCTGAATGGAGGATAGCTAGCACTTTCATCATATCTGTTTCTTTTTGTAGAAGGAAGCTCACCTGGAATGTCCAGGCTCTGGGGTCACGCAGATCTCCCAGGACCCACCAGCCCCCATGGCTCCTGTAGTCTAGGCCAGAGTTGAGAAATGTTTGTGTGGAAATGAGTGAGAGGAAAACTGAGGGGCTAGAGCCCCCTGGGGAGGATAAAGGTTCACAGTTGATGGAAAAACAATATGGTGCCTGCTGTCTCACCTGTCAGTGGTGATGAGAAGTGGCCCCAAGGGTGTTGGCCTCATGGTGCTTTGTCCTCAAGAGGCTCCCACTTCACTGGTGGCAGCCACTTTTGGGCTTGTGAGGGTAGAAAGGCTCTTCAGCAGCTTGGGAGCCTGCTGACTGCCAGAGATGTGAGGGAGGGAGAAACAAACACTCCCACCTACCCTCTCTGCCAGACTCTAAGCCTCTTGTGTGTTGACCTCTGCCAATATCTTGTTCCTTTTTGTTCTGCTCCGCAACTACTTTCTGTGGAATCTCTGGTAGGTTCTGGCACTTTTTCTCTTGGAATTATACCTGATCTATGTTTGTTTTTTTTTTTCCTTTTCATCTAAACCTTTCCTTCTTTCTGAGATGATCTGGCAGCTGATATCACTGGTCAGAACTCTTGTCTCACTGTGTAATTTCATCTAGTATGACTTTTTAAAAAGGTTTATGTAAATAGAAATAACTTTCTAGTACTTTAGCTTCATTTGTGTAGTTTTATTTTTCTTTGTTTAAATTTTTAAGCATATGTCAGTTATTAAACTAATTAAAAACATACTGTATCCTTATGGAATTTATTATTCAATTCCAAGTATGTTTATTTATATGCATTTTATATTCTACCCTATAAATTAAGTGAAATGAAATTTTTCTCAGGTATTTTTCTTAAGTAATTTACCAGTTCCCTTTTAATTCAATTAGATTGGGCCAAACTGTTTTATAATACACCTACTGAAGAAATACTCTGTTTTATCCTCAGCATTCTTTGTCTTTGCCATACTGTTTTAAGTGATTTCATATTTCCTCCTCAATCTTCAGAATGATTCTTTCTTTGTTTAGTTTCAGTTGTTGGGGAATTCTACAGTCATCCAATCTATGGAAGCTCTTTGGTAATACCAATCAGGCCAATGTTGGCTAATAATTCTAATCTACACCGGTGAGGACATTAACCTTCTGCTCAGGATAAATCAGTGCTTACTGATAGTAGTGCTCTGAAAATAGCAACAGACCATGGACCATGGACCTTAAGGTGGACAAGAAATGGTACAAAACTTGATGGGCAGAGTAAAAAATGACAAACAAGTAGAATCCATGTATTATTTATTTCCAAAAGATCTTAATGCTGTTTAAAGATAATTAAGAGAGTGACTAATAGGAAAGGAAATAGGAAAATGAGGTTGGAAATAAGGATTTCAGTGTCTGTGCACCAGTTCTAGTAGCCATGATTTTCTGGGTATGGCAATGGAACAGGTAACTAAGACAGAGTAGTGGACAAATTATAGGGAAATGAGGTAGTTATATATAACAAATTTAAAATGTCATATAGGTAATGGGAATCTGATGTCCTTCAGTATTAAAAGAAAAGTGACACTGAAACAATAATTATGAGTTGAGCCAGGAATAGGATAACCAGCAGCTGGTTTCATAACTGAAAGTTCCTTTTTCTGAGAGCCCCACAGTCCTAGGCAAACTGGAACAGTGGTCACCTTAGGTGAATGAGATAAGAGACTAGCAATGAAGAAGTTAGTGGTTCTATAAGACGCAAAAATTTTGTAGGAAAGAGAAGATCTGATTGCCAGGAAGTGGCAATGAAAGGAAAAACGAAAACTCTCTCCTTACATGTTTAATTTGGGAGGAAAAAAATCCAAACCTCTCTTGAGAAGGCCAGTGGAATAGTTTTCGCAGAGCATGAGAGGGTTAGTTATAAGGCAAGGCTATCTAGGGACATTTTGTGACAGTGTTGAGGTTAAAAGCAAACATGCTAAAAGAGCAGAAGTTTATGAGTCCATAATGCAGGGGTTTGGGGAGAAAGAAAAGGATGGAGCACTAGAAGAGAGAAGTAATGGATTTATAGAAAACTATGGGGTTTAAGTTCAGATAACACATAACAAACACAATGATAAATGACAACTTTGATGGTGACTGAAGTAAACAGAAAGAAACAATAGAATCAATTATTGTGTTTCTTTAGAAAAACGGAGTCATAAAATTATAGTCTGGAATGCTTTATTTGATGGTATGTTGACTTTTGGTCCTCTACCCCTTGGGCCACACAAGCTGGTTTTTCAGTAGTACTGAGTTCCCTCCAATGTACTGAGGTGGCATGAACAAAATGAGAGAAGATACTCTCTGAGGCTGGGGCTTTGAGGTGGGTAGAGGCAGTTGCCACCTTAGTTTTTTGCAGGTGTCCTCCTTGCTCTAACCTATGTCTGTTATATAGGCTAAAGTCCACCTACTAAGAGATTGCCTCCTTACCTAGAATTCAACAGCGTAATAATAGTGGATTCCCAGCAACATACTCTGCTCACATTTTTTATTTGGATTTAATTCTTTCTTTTTTGCTTTCTAGCTGATGTTGGAAATAAACACAAAAACAAGCAAATCATATTAAATATGCTTTCTAGAATAATGATTTTACATAAGGGAGCTCTCAAACAATTTTAATTTCTAAAAGAAAGTGAGAAAGCCTTGGCCTTCACACACTTAAAATGACCTTTGTATGTGTATTTCCACCATTCATCTAAATGTCATTAGGGAAGCTCTTTGCTATTTTATAGTTGGTTCAGCTTTTAACAGTTTTGGAATTTTTTTTAAAAAAATGAATGCTAAGGAAAGCACTTATGTTAGCTACTGAATATTTAAAGATGTTGCTTTTCATGGTGCTGACATAATAGGTAAAAACATTGCTTGTTGATTCAGCTGCTTCTGGATCATTATTATAAATTCCTTATCACATTATCTTGAGTTAATACTTGCTATCTACACTAGAAATTGCCTGGAAATTTATATACTACCTTCTTCTTATTAGATGTCTTAGATGTGGTCAGATACCACAACATTATTTAATAATAAAATTAAGTAGATTGATTTTTCTACTAGCAGAGGATAAAATTAAGGTGCAATTGTGCAATAACAGGAAATGAAACTTATTTGAGCTATCACCTTTTTATTTTTATTTTCCCAAAACAACTCCTTGGTAGACACTAGATTGAGAGAGAGCTTAATATAATTATGTACCTGTGAAATTATTACCAGCTTTGACAGAAATGCCTCTGAGAAATTTAACAACTTAATTAAGCGGATGTCAGCAGATCTTATATGCCTTTTATAAGGAGAGGAAAAGTCCAGAAAAGAAAATCTGTGCACATTAATATTTTTGCATTTTAAAATTACTAACATTAATTTTTCTCCACAAGTCATGATAGAATACACATGATAGAACATACATAGAGGCAAAGAACATGAATAAAGCATAGATTTTTTTAAAGAACTATTTGTAGAAATTTAAGGGAAATGATCAGTGAAGACACAGCAAAATCAAAGAATAGTAGACTATCTCGCAATATGCTGACATTTATTTTCCAGGTGAATTTTGTGTGGCCCAGAGTTTGGATGTTAGCATTAAAGGTTCGGAAGCATGACTGTTTCAGCTTTTTTAGACCGGATGCAATTTCCAAAGATGGAGTCTGTTTAATCACTGCAAGATACTAGATGTGGATTACTAGAATAACATTTTCAAAACAATCCAAAAATACGGACAGCAATATTTCTAACAGCGTGGCCAAAATATTTTCTGCTTAACTTAGTGAACCTCTGAGGGAAAACAGATAATACCAATAATAGTTTATTGTTAAATTAATAAATTTAACTATCATCAGAACCAAGATACCTGTATATGCATAGTGAATATATATTTTTTTCCTATGGTAAGCAATCCCCCATTGAAAGCTAATCAGTAATCTGAAAACAAGTTGCAGAATAGTAAATCAGAACGATGGAAGTCTATTGTATAAACTTAATGTTTCCAGCATAACACAGTCTGTTGACTTCCTAATTCTAGAGGTGTGGCCTTGCCAGTAGCAGGTAAATCTACAGGTTAAGGTCTGTTCCCTTGTGGACCTTGTTTGTAGTTATTGCCCAGGTTGCCTTTGGAGATCTACCCATTTTACGGGCCTGAGTCACCACTCTTCTTTCTGAGGGATATAGTTTCTCTTTTAATATACATTCAATATGGTTAACATCTAATCTTAAAAACCTTCATGTTATTATAATTCTTTATGTTGAATTTCCATATATTAAGTGCCTAGGTATCTCAAACTCAGTACTGCTGACATTTGGGACTGGATAATTCTTTTTCATGAGGGTCTGCTCTGTGCATTGTAGGATGTATAGTAGCCTTCCAAGACTTGACTTCACTAAACACAAGTAGCACCCACCCTTCTATCAGTTGTGACAACCAAAACTGTCTGCAGATATTTCCAAATGTCATCTGGGGCAGGTGGAAAATACATCCCTGCTTGAAGACCACAGATTTAGTTTGATGTATTATATGCTTTGTTTCTTAGCATAGAAAGCCAAAAGGCCTACTAATTTCTAATTGTCTTAACATATTATAGTATTACAGCTGCCATATAATAATAGAACATGTGCTGATGGCCTTTTCTAAACTGGATGGTGTTATTTTAGAGCTGAAGTAGAGCTTCCATAAAAGATATATTATATTGGGTTCTAGTTAATATTTTTTTATATACAGCCATTTCCATGTTGATTACCAGAAAGACATCAAAGTAAGGAAAGATCAAGCTATGTTGATTATAGAATTAGCAAAGAAATAACATAACAGATATCCTTTAACACCATAGACAATTTGGAAGGGAAGATCTTCAGAGTGCAGAGTATGTTATAGAAATTTGAAGAAGAGGGCAACTGAGGTTACACCCTGCGACAGGCCAGTAGCAAGGAAGATAAAGAAGCATAAAGAGCCAGTCAGTTGTAGTAAGGAAAGCTTTGTACAAGTGCACCCTTTCTTTTATGTAGTAAACACACAGGGTGCTGGGGTTTCATACGTGAGGACATACTACTGAGCTATAACAATGGGGTCACATTTTCTTGTTTTCCATTATTATTTACAGACTTTTTGGAAGCATTTATTTTCTTTTGCCTCATCCTTTTAACAAAATGTTTTAGATCTTTAGTTGTTTTAAATTAAGTCAGCAATATGTGAGTAGACAAGCTGTGAAGATCTAACATTTCCCTAAGTCTACTAATGTATAATATTATACTTTTTTGTTGGACTAAAAGTTCATGGGAAACTGGAAATGTTCATTTAACTAAATTAATTCTATTCCTAAGAACACAATTATTAATACCACACAATTACTACATTCTCTTTCTTCTTCCTCCCTCCTGACCTCTCCCTTCCTTCCTTCCCTTCCTTCTTCTTTTCCTTCCTTCCTCTTTTCCTTCATTTCTTTCTAATTTTTTTTTAATTTGTACTGTGAAGTAAGTCCTAAAATTTTAAGGGTTTTCTGTATTACAAAATATTTTACATTCCCTTAACTTATTTTCTTATAACAACTTCTTCCATCTGTCTTCTCCTGCATCAATATTATTTATCTATAATTTTATATCTGCTGATGATTCAGGTCCTTATTTCTTCTTTACTCTTTCAAAAGCTCATTTCCATTTTCTTAGTATGTTGCCTTTTTTATTTATTTTTTCCAGCATATTATGGGTGTACAAATGTTAAGGTTACGTATATTTCCCTTGGTCCCTCTCCTCTCTTGAGTCAGAGCTTCAAGTGTGCCCATCCCCCAGTTGGTGTGCATCACACTCATTATGTATGTATATACTCCCCCTCCCTCCACCTGCCTGACACCCAATAAATGTTATTCCTATATCTTCACTTATGTGTTGATCAGTTAATACCAGTTTTCTGGTGAGTACATGTGGTGCTTATTTGATTAAGAGTCAGTATTGTACCTTGTTACCTATTAGTGGTAAATCAAATATTTACTGAATTTGAACTCTATGTTAGGCTCTTCACCAAATATGATTGGACAGCCTCTCAAGAGAAATATCATTACCCCCAAATTGCATATTTGATTTATCACCATTGTTACTGAATTAAATTATGTGATAGAAGGAGCATTTATGTAAGGTATAGTAGATTGGATTAATTACCATTACCAATTAATCTCCTCTTGCTGTACCCATAGCTTTTATCATGTGACTTGCTTTAGCCAATGAAATCTGAAAGTGAGTCAGTTCCAAGTTAATACTTAAGAAGCAAAATGTGATTCTCTTCTTTCTTTTCCCAGCTTCTGACACAACAAGGACTTGTCTTGTGAGATTTAATAGGCAGAGATTTCTTATCTGACTTCAGTAAGGGAACCTAAAATTGAACTGTTCCAAAAGATCTACAAACTCGTAAGCATGATAACAAACAGTTATCATTTTATACCACTGAGAATCTGTTTTATGCATATTTTTTATAAAAAAAGTTCTATCAATTCCCTTTTTGTTTAAAACACATGGGAAATGTAGCAGATCACCTTACAAGTGTTGCTACATGAAAAGTTACTTTTATCAAATTTTGAATCTAAGAATGAACTTTTTTTATTATATCTATAATAATTATTTATGCTTTTCCATTTGACTGTTTTAAACTTCCACATATCACCATTATTACTTCTGTGTCAGTTATAATACAATGAAAGGAAGTAGGAAGGTTGATCAAAACAAGTCTTTAAGCAGTTTTATGCTGTCACTTATTTCTATCAGATTTGCAGATGTAAAATGTCATACCATATCAGTTATAAACATCATAATTGACATAATTTTTTAAAAAATATATGTAAAGGTAGATATTTGAAAGGACTGAATAATATAGTGTTCCAGGCAGAGTAAGCAGCTAGAAGACATAACGGAAATATAATTCAGATTATGTTTATGGCCCTTCATGCTGCCTAGAAATTAAACCACATTGTACCAATCTATTTTTTCTACCATTATTCTAGTTAGCCATTTTATATATTCTTCTCTCTCCTCTAAACTCCAACATATCCTCATATTCAGCATATTACTTGCTTCCTATTTCAATGAGAAAATAGAAATGAGAACTACCTCAACCTTTCGTTTCCACATCCACCCCCCTACCTATATCTGTGTCCACATTCTACATCATCTCCAGTTTTATGTACAAATTTTCCACACTCTTATTTAGAGTCAAACCAGTTGTCTTAGGTACCCCCCCCCAAAAAAAAAAAAAAAAAACAGACTTTGAAACAATGCCTCATCTCCTGGAAGTTTAATTGGGAATTTAATTCCTAGGAACGAGCGTCTTCTGCTGCACCAGAGGAGTTTGAAGAAGGAAACTCTCACATGCAGGGTCTACTGCAGCTGTGGATGAACCCAGTAGTTGAAAGGATAAAGGACAGGCAGTCAATGTCTCTGACCCAGCATCCACTTTTTGTCTACATTCCTGCTTGTCTACTTAAATACGGTGTTCTATAAATCCCCTGTCTCTCTTTTTCCATCAATTTCTCCTTCTCCACTGAATAATTTTTTTTATCAATTTAAAATAAGCTATAAGATCTCCCTTAAATTTTTCTTCTTGTCCTCACTTCCCTCTTGAGATACCGGGCCATTCCTTTCCCCGATCTTAAGGAAAGTATCCTGAAGCAGTTTTACATATTTACTGTGTCCAATTTCTTTCTTCCTAATTTTTCTAAATAGGATTTTGCTTCTACTGTTTCACTAAAAATGTTCTAAATCATCAATCATCAGTCACGTCCAATATTAGTTCTCTATGCTCACCTTACTTGACTCACCAGTAGTGCTTAACACACATGATTATTCTCATCCAAAGAACATTTTCTCCGTTTACTGAGAGACACCACACTTACCTGGTCCTCCTTCTTACTTTCCTTGGACCACTTTTTTATGCATATAAGGTCTCAGCTTTTGGACATATTCTCTCTCTCTTTAAATATACCCACTTTTCTTAGTTATCTCTCTTTTACTATCATGACATTAAAATGAAAATGACTCCCAAACATAAATATTCAGCCTGGCCTCTCTTCTACACTCTAGACATGTTTATTTAAAGCATTTAAATGCTTACTTGACCACTTCACTTGGATATCTAAAAAGGATCTCAAACTACACCCAGCTAAAACTAAAGTTTTGAAGACTCCCCTTTCCCAAACATCCTCTCTTTCTTACTCTTCAAATCAATAAATAAGAATTCTGAGCATCTCCTTGCTTAGGGGAAAAAAAAAAAGAGTCAAATTTGATTCTTCCTTTTTTCTGCATACCTCACATCTAAAGTTTTGGCAGACTGTGTCAGATTTAAATCCAAATATATTAAGATATAACTGTTTATCAAAATCTGCACTGCTATCATGCCACGATCCACACTAATCTCTTCTAGAATATTGGAATAGCCTCCTAACTGGTTTTCTTGCTTTAGCCTCTGGTCTTATGGATTTTAGTTTCAACACAGAAGCCAGAGAAATCCTTTTAAGTATAGTTCATTGCGTATTACATTTTTTCCCAAAAGTTTTCTAGGACTTATAAGACCTAAATGATCTGACTCTCTGGACTGAGCTCCTCTAACACTCATCCTTTTTCTAATTTTCTCTGGTAAAGACATTGACTTCCTTGCTTTTTCTCAACTACATGGCATGCTTCTGCTCAAGGCTTTGACATTTTGCAGTTCTCTCTGTCTTCAATGTACTTTCCCTGATAAATTAATATTTTTGACAGGGCCCATTCTTTCTTCCCTTGAGCTCCTTACTCAACTGTCATGTTTTCAATGAGTCCTTCCAGGCCACTTTATTTGAAATTTTCACAGCACCCTACCCACTCATGAACACATTTTATCTTTTCCCCCTTTATTTTACATCTTTGCACTTATCACTATCTACTATGCAAAATATTATACATATTCATCATGTTTATTGATTGTTTCCTACACTAAAATATAAAATCCAGGAGGCCAGGAGGTTTCTTTTTGTCTGATTTGTTTTGTTTATTTTGTTTCCTGAGCTTAGGAAACAGCTAACCCTGAGCTTAGGGTAGTCTTTGCACATAGTAGCACACACACATACACACACACACACGCACATCACATTAATATCTTAGATTAATATATTCATAAATGAATGAATGAGGAATGCATTAACAATAACAACTGAACAAACACTTGAATCTTCAAACTCATTGTTATGAAATTGTTCCTAGTCTTATTTGGAATTCCCTTGGTATCTGCAGCTAGTCTTTTGTGTTACATATCTTGTCAACACTATTATTTTTCTCTTTTTCTTCTAGGCAAGAATTGTCCAATATGTGTTTATTTTATTGGTCTTTTCAAACTTTTTACTGTTATTGCCTTATATAACTGGAAACTTGTTGAGATTTATGTTAATTTGGGATCCTCAGAAAAGCAGACTCCAAAACAGGGTTAGCAGTGCAAAAGATTTATTAAGAGCCAAGCCTGTGAAAGGAGGTGTGAGAAGGTGGGGAATCTAGAAGAGCAATCAGACTACCATGTAGTTTTAATTCCAAATGAAGGAGAATGAGAAAATAGGAAGGTTGGGTAGAGGTGTCTTAGACTTCAGTGCAATTCTAAGGACTTCAGTGCAATTGTTTCAGCAAGCCTATCAGAGAGTTCTTGAACCAAAGTCACCTCTCAGGGGAGTGCCAGCTCCCACAAGAATAGGACTGCCTTAGTGTCCCAGCCACATTCATCTTTTGGTAAGAAGTCCCTGCAAAGCTTTAGCAGGAAAGTGGTTATGGATTTTAAAGAGCAGCTGTTGGGGCCATTGGCTATTAGACTCATGGCAGGGCGGTCAGATCACTGAGGCGTGTTGTTATGACCCTGAAACATTGGTTTTCTTTATTACAATATATGTTGCTTTTTAAAAATCAATAATTTTCTTCAAATCCCCTTAAATTAATTTGGTTGTTATTTTCAAATTTACTGTAGTTAACAACTTAGAACTGAAGATGAAAAGTTGTCTACATAATATTACTTTAGGTCCCTGAAAAACTCCTGTTTTAAATAAAAAATAAGCTAAGACAGACTGCCCCACCACCCACCCCAAAGAGTTCTCCACTGTTTTTCTGCTCCTATGCCCTTCCTCCGTATTCTGTCAAGTCTCAAGTCATCAGCTGTAACTTTCTCTACCAGTGCCTGCTGTGTTCTGGTTGGACTTAGCCCTGGCAGTGTACCTCCACATTCTGTCTGCAGGACCCCAACAGCTCAGATGGGTGACTCAGTCCCTGTATTGCCCCTTTGCCCCAAATCACACTGGGACCATGTCATAATGAAAAAGTCATTCTTCCCTTCATCATCTTCCTTCTTCCTACTCGGAATATGGATATGATGTCTAAATTTGGCAGCAGTCATCTTGTGATCACGGGATAACAAGTATGAAGACGGAAGTCAAACTTCCAAGGAAGATGGAGAAGAAAGAATCTGGGTCTATGATGGCATCTTTGAATAAGAACACCAGGATTAGACCAGCAAAATCAGGACTTCCTATCATATGAGAACAATAAACTCTGATTTGTTTAACCATTTTGGTTTCCGTTCACAAAGCTGAAATCACTCTGAATTTATCCACTAATGAAGCAATACATTATTTAGGTTATAATAAAATGGCTATAGAATTTGTGTATTTCAGGATTCATATCAAAGTGTCTATATATATATATATATAATGTGATTTGTAGCCCCAGTTATTGTACAGTAGCATAGGGGATTTTATTTAAATATTTAAATATTATGTAAGAAAAAAACTGAAGCTCAGAAAATTGATTTCCCTAAGTGATGGAGTTGGGTCTAGTATCTGGGCCTCCATGCTCCTTTTTAATATTTAATATCCTTTTCTAAAATCATATTTATTGTGGAATTATAAACATACATCAAAAGTAAACTACTTAAAATGCAGAGTTTGATGGGTTTGCAAAAATGCATACAGTCATGTAATGTGACTACATGTGACTGCAAACAAAATATGGAATATTGCATCACCCAAAAAGTACCTATGTTCCTGTTTGCAACCACTAAACACTGTTTTAATTTTGGAATTTCTAGAGTGTTATACAAATAAAATTAAATAGTATGTAGTCTTTTGTGTATGGCTTCTTTCATAGCATAATTGTTTTGAGACTCCTCATATTGCTGGATACACTACTAATTTGTTCCTTTTCATTGCTGAGTAGCACCTACTAGTCCATGTTGTTTTATGTATTTATGTGTGTTGCCCATGTTGTTTTATACATTCACAAGCTAATGCATATCTGGTTGTTTCTAGTTTTGAGCTAATATAAGTGGAGCTGCTGTGAACCTTAGTATATAGATTTAAAACAAAACAGCAACAAAACTCATATCTTTCTGGTATTATCCAGGCAACTACTAATCATCACATTAACAATTTAATAAGTATACTTAGTGTTATATATCAAACACTGATATTATTCCCCACTAAAGAAAATGAGACTAATTGAATTTTAACCAGTCTCAAATAATGGGGGAAAAGAAGACAAGAGTAATACTAACCTTTCTCGTATAATGGCTAAAAAGTGTGTGAATTGAAGTGATTCAAAAAATGTGAAATTAAAATAGATTATAGTAGGTGGGGCACATTATGTCTGTATCCTAGCACTCCAGGAGGCTAAAGCGGGAGGATTGTTTGAGGTCAGATGTTCAAGACAAGCTGTAGCAAGAGTGAGATCCTGTCTCGACTAGAAATAGGAAAAAAATTATCTAAGTGACTAAAAATAGAAAGACTTAGCCAGGCATGGTAGCACTCGCCTAATACCCCCAGGTACTAGGGAGGCTGAAGCAGGAGGATCATTTGAGCCTAGGAGTCTGAGGTTGCTGTGAGTTAGGCTGATGCCACGGCCCTCTAGCCCAGGTAACAGATGAGACTCTGTCTCACAAAAGAAAAAAGAAATATAGTAAAACATAGTTGAAATGTGTGCAGATGTTTGCTAGTATGTTTAGAGTAACAATTGTATATTGATTAACCAAATTTAGGACACTGGGCTCTCAAGTTTTTGTCAATACCAATCACAAAATATGGCAGGAATAGAGAAGCTGTTTAAATTTTCACAGCATAAGATTCAATCTTATCTTTGAATGGAATATTAAATCTTATAGCACCTTCAGAAAATCTGGAAGGAGATAGAGATATGAATTTTCTTCTAGGAAAGCAGGGTATAATAAGGCTGATATATGCATAAGATATAAGCAAAAATAAAAATAGAAGAATTTACATACTTTTGTCTCTAAGAACTTTACACTATTTTTAGAGATATGTAATAGTTATATATACTTTGGGGTTACATGTGCTATTTCGATATATGTATCCAATGCGTAATTATCACATCAAGGTAATTAGAATGCCCATCACCTAAAATATTTATTTTGTGTGTATGCGTAAGGAGCATTTCAATTCTATTCTTGTAGCTACTTTGAAAGATACAATAAATTATTACCTATAGTAACCTTACTGTGTTATTAAATACAAGAATTTATTCCTTCTACCTCCCTATCTGTAACATTAACCAAACTTTCTCCATCTCCCATCCAGCCTCACTAGCCTCTGGTAACCCTCATTTTACTCTTAACTTCAACACAATCAATGTTTTTAGCTCCCACATGAGTGAGAGCATGCAATAATATTTGTCTTCTGTGCCTGATTTATTTCACTTAACATAATGACCTCCAGTTCTATCCATGTTGCTTCAAATTATAGGATTTCTTTATTTTTTATTGCTAAATAATATTTAATTGTGCTTGTATACTACAATTTCTTTATCCATTCATTAGTTGATGTTTCTTTAAAGCAGTGCAAATGAAGAACAGTGCTAGCACAAGGAGGATGTGTTTTGAGTTTTGAAATATTATTTTGGTCAACATCTGGTTCCAGCTTCAATTGCTGCATTTCTAACTCAACAATATACTAAAATCTATTGAAGGTTCAGAAATGGAAAGAGGCAGTGAAAAAAACATCAAATGACATTATAGACAAACTGGTAACTCCACTGTGTTTATAGTATTTATCTAGATTCACTAACAATATGATATTAACTAACCTTGTGTAAAAATACATCAGTCAGTGTACCTGAAAACTGATGATTTGCTAGGTTTTCTGAGACATATCATACCCATCCAGAGATGCTAGGATATCAAGTTCACATGTTGTTATGTGTCTATCTTCTAATAATGCATTAAGGGTATATTTTTCCTCTGTTTAATATTTTGGGCTGCCTCCCAAATATTTGGATATGTGCTACTCTCAGTTTTGTCTTTTCCACACACTTTAATTTTCCCTGTTAATTTCTTTATAATAAAAATAATTAAGACATATGTATTACAATTTATAACTAATAGTTTTTTATGGAAAGATATTTAAAATATTTTACTTGTAATTTTGATTATTATTGTACTATTTTCAGATAATATGAGTATGATTCCTGGTTTTTAAAAGTAACACATTGCTATGGCATATTACACGATTTATATTTGTATCTCATATATTTTTAGAGATAATATTGTTTCTAGAGTAGCTCATCGGGCACACAATTCAAAATATATACATGTAGTGTATGTGAATCTCAGGCTACAAAAGTCAAATGTGCAAAAAATGCCACTTTATTAACTATGCCAACTGGATTGTCAATTTAAATGCTTGTTCTGCTAGTCTAGAGTAAACATCATTACCCTACCTCTTGTTCTTAGGAACTTAGCCAGTGCCATAAGATTGGTGGTATGGAATAGAAACAAGGGGTCCTTTGTTCATTGATGGTTCACATAAATAGGGGAGACATTTTTCATTCTATGTCAGGACTGAGCTCTCCACCTGTTTCATGTCACACACTGGTAATTAAAATATTGTGAAGGTAACTATGCTCCTGTGTAGCCAACTCTCTGGAAATGCATTGGCTCAGTTTCTTCTACTTCCGGACACAGAAATGTGCCTTATCTCTACTTTCTTCCTTTCTCCATTCTGAGTAACCCCCTGGATTGTTGGGTGAAGAAGCAGACTATGTGCTTGAGTAGGGGATGGAGGTGCATAAGAACAAACAAGGAATAAAATATATGGATTAACACCTCAGAATGTTATGTCATATTACCCCTACAGAGTCTTTGTATTCCTCTAAAGAAAACTGACATGACATTGTTAACCTCCAAAAGCCTTACACACATTATCAGCCTTATTACATCTTCCATCTAAAAGTAAGACATAAATCAACTTGGTGTCTATAATCATTTTGTGATCCTTGTGTTTTATCCTTGTGAGTAATTTCTATTCCCTGGAGACTTTCTTGCAGCACTGACCCTCTAAACCCAGAACCTTAGCCACGGCTATGACAGAAATGTCACTGAGACAGATTAACCTTAAAGTGAATTGCTCCTAAATTGGCAAGAAACAGATGTCTGATTTAAATGCAGCTAGATGTAGTTAACTATTGTAGAAAACATGGTCTGATTATCTCCTCATTGTCCCAGCCTCTGTATACACAACGTTGGTACCCTGCAGTTCGGTTAGTGGCCCCTTAGCAAATGTGCCCAGTTTAGATGATAGATCAGTAGTCACTAGACTGTATAGGTGACCAGACTTAATGCAGTGACTGCAGCAGGCATGTGAGAAGGAATGGATACCTATGGAGCTCTGTAGATCCAGAAGAAAGTCAGTCCCCATTGCTCTCCTATTTCAGATACTCTTCACACCTGCCCTAATCTGAACATCACAAACTATCAATTATTTTCCAGTGGAGTAAGTTCATCATGATACTTTCATTTTTCATAGAAACATGGAGAGAAGAGAACATGTGACTTTCAAAATTCCTAGTGGGAAAAGAATGTTTTGCTCTGATGCTGGGCAATACACTTTCCAGTGTTGCTGTAAAGTTTTTTTGTCTATTTTCCAAGAGGCGATTTGTGTATGTGACCCAAGGAGGGCATACTGAAGACACATTAGGGGAGTGATTGCCCATTCTGTCATATTGACAAAGCTCCTTTACCTTTACAGCTGATTCTTGAAGCACTCAAAAAAGAAGATGCCATGTGGTTTTCCCAGTCTACAAAGAGTTGATCAGGACCTTTAATTCCTGAAACAAATCTCTATCTGCCCCACACTGTGCTGATGAAATACCTCCATCTAATGCTTGGATATGCTTGTTAATGGGCTAGGAAATAAACCCAACTCTATTCCTTTCTTTACTTAGTCACTGGGAAAAGTTTGCGTGTGTTGTACTCATTTAGATTAAGCTTGAAGCCGAGCTCACCAACGTCAGCTATGAATGATTCAGATCCATCCATCATGCGTCTAAAGCTCCTCAGATCACTATCCTTCCCACTCCAGGAAGTAACTAGATTTTTTTAAATCATAGTTAGAAAAAAAGGGACCTTAAAATTCACCTTCTACACCAATGTATTTCCAGATACCCTGTTTGGGAATAGAAAAACATTTGTCAGCATACTCTAACAAATCTGTGGTTTTCTTCTTCTTTTCATTCTGTAAACTTCTGCTTCATTTTCTCAGAAAATTTAAAATATTCACCAGTATACATTCACATTCTCATAATAATCACTCTGAGTCATCAAAACAACAGTGACTTCTGAGATTCAACCTCAGAGCTTGGTATTGTTTTTGTTTATCTTCTTTAATAATCTCTATTTTCCTAGTAAGAAAATTCAACCCATTCACATTTTAATTAATAAACTTGATTTTATTTTCACTATCTTCTTTTATGTGTGTGTGTGTGTGTGTGTGTGTATATATATATATATATATATATATTTCATTTTCTCCTAATAGTTTGGTCAATGTTATACTCATTACCTTTGCCTTCTTTTCTTTTCTCTTTTTCTAATGCGAGAGTTTTACCATGCCTTTTCATTCCATACTGCTTGTATCTTAAAGAATGAAAGTTTTAAGTATTTTTGCTTCTCCATTTTCACAGCATGGTATCAAATACGATATGAAACTTATTTTCATTTACATGAAAATATATTTAGCATATATATATTTATATTTCATAAGTTATGCTTTTTCACTCATGCTAGCATAATCCATTTAAAGTTATAATATATATATTAACAGCAATAAAGTTGGTTTCACTTTGTTTCCGTCATTTTAGTTATATTTCCTAAGTCTCATTATCAGAGAGACTACAAGAGAATTGTATTCTTGGAATTCTCATATTTACCTAAATAACTTTCTTTGATCTGGATTTATGAATAGTAACAAGCAGGGTATGAGTTTCTTGCATTGTTATATTATTCGTTCTAATCTGTAGATTTTGTTTCCCCCATCAGCATTTATTTTTCGACTTGGAGATAAATGCTAATATTATACTTTTATTCAAGTAAATTGTCATAGAGTTCTAAACGGTAAAAAAAATATGCTCTTTTTGTCCTTGGAATTTATGAATTACACCAGTAAATGCATATATCATGTTCAGCCATGAGTCTATATACCTTGCCTGTAATTTGATGAAAATGTGCTCTTTATAGATTCAAATCTTTTTCTTTTTGAGTACAGAATAATCTTCTGTGTTCAGTAATGTATTTTATTTAAAATATATTTAATTAAAAACTTAATTAGCATTGCTCACCTTGATTTACTTCCTTTTTAAAAAACTATTATCTCATTATTAGTTGTCTTCGATTTGTTTTAAAAACAAGAATGTTTTCCCTTGCACTGTATGTTTTTAGAGTCTTTTTTAAAATTTTTATTTTCAGTACATTAAATTGACTAATAAAAACATTTTTAAAATGTGCAATTTTTCCTTTTAACAAAGTCTGATAAAACATAAAACTCCAAAAACAGAACACTTGACATTTACAATTCAATATCAAATCAGCCAAATATTAAATATTTATAAAACCGTATTTTTAAAAAATACATATAAAGTTATATGCAATTTTGTAGAATTGACAAAAGAATGGTTCAAAAATCAGAGAATTTTCTTCATTCCTAAAAAAAATATGTACGAATAGAAGCTGTGAAGAGCATACAAGATTTTGGGATTTAGTACCAAAGCCGTCTTGTGCATGTGAGAACTTACACGTGTGAGGAGGGCTGCTATGACACATGTCTGGCTGGAGCAGGGATTGAAGGCCACTTCTCCCATCCCTTGGTGAACAGTGCAGCAACCTGGACCTTTGGCATCCACCAGTACAGTATATGGTTTTCTAAATCAATATCAATATTGATTGCAAACGTTGATTAAAGATGCTCGCTTTCATTCAGACTCTTGGGACTTTGCACAGTATTTTGAGTACGTTCATTTTATCTTCTGGTTTGTTACTTCAAGTCAACTAAAGCCTTCTTTAGTATCAGCTAAAATGCTAAATACTACATTTCTATAGGTCATAAATCATGAGGTGAAGTGCTAAGTCTTTTGTGTGCCTGTGCTTTACTTCAGTCTCCTAAATTCCCATGTTATTTCCGATCAAGGTATCATTGTCTCTTCTAGCAATTTATTACTTATCAACCACCTCTCCAGTGTGGTCCACTTGATCTTTTTATCAGTGGTTGCTGAGTTTCATAGGTGAGTTTTATTTTCCTATATGCTTATTCACTGGAAATCAGATTCCACTGGCAAATATATCTTATTTCTGGAAAGTTTTAGAGACAAAAAGTCTCCACCCAGGTTCATCAACAGTGCTCCAGATGGTGAGCTGTGGTCCCCATCTATGCATCTAGGGGAAGGCTCTTTCTTTTCCCAACTTCTCCATTGCAAATGTTTCATAGGCTACATACCAGTTAGGATCCAATCAGAAAAATAGAAGGTGTAATAGCTTTTTCAAAATAAGGGATGCAAAACACAGAACTTATTCATTGCCAATAGAAGGCTGAAAGACCCCAAAGACAGTGAAATAGTTCAGAGTTGGGACACTGGAGATAGATGGAGCTGCCATGGCTGGGATGAGTGAGAGTAGCGGTTTTCTTAAAGCTAGCACAGGTGGAGCCAAATGGTACTGAATCCTTTGAAGACTGCTGCTGCTGTCACAGAAAGGAATTAGAAATAGGGATACTGTCACTGTCCTCTTCCAACTTCTCAGTTCTGCTCAGTGCCTCATATTAGCTGAACACAACTGAAAGCAAGCTGCTAAGGGAGTCTAGAGTTTGCACTTTTCCAGCTTTAATATTTGAAGTAGATATAGGAAAGTAGATTGGGGACTAAGAGATGATAAGTTGAAATAAAATAATAGGCAAATGCTACAAAGACTGCAAAGGATGTAAACACTAAAAAGTAAAAACTCTTTTATTGTCAGGGGCAAAGTGGATATCAAAAAGATATTTATGTCTTGTAGCTTGTTGGAGTACAGAAAGCCTTGCCTGTTACCCACACTCATTTTTGGTTATTTAAGAGAAAGAGAGAATATGGAAGTTCATCCACTGTACCAAAGTGAATGTGTATTTTATCCTTAATAGCAGGTAAATTATTTCAACATAGTTGATATTTCGTAAATGTAAAGAAATATGGAAACATATTAATGTTCTGAAATAAATAATAATTCTATTTTCATATCCTTTTGAGGGAAATGTCTTATACATTATATTAATTTGAAATATAATTTATTGAATAAAGTTAGATTAAGTGTGATGTTTCCATCATTGGTATGCTACTAATTTCTTAAGACCAAAAAAACAAAAAATCTTTAATGAACATCCTAAACACTAAACTGAAAACAATTTTATATAACCATTGAACTAAATATTCAGAGAAATAATTTTGAAAGAGTTTTTGATTCTTAATCACAATACTTATAAATGCATCTGATTGGCTTGCCTATGTATTAATATACTTAGTGAAATTTATCCTCAGGTGCTTTTCATGTTTCCCACTCTTTCTTTCAAATAACCAATGAAATAAATAGGTTCTTTTTGAAGTATTTTTCTTAGAAAAAACAGAAAAAATGGGGATAAGTCCTTTTCTGTTAATAATATAACTATCTGGAATGCCCATTAAAATGTAACAAATGGCTCTACTGAAGTTTATGAAAAATTTAAAGATAACTGATAGTTACTATTTGTTTTGCTACTTTGCTGATCACTTAGATGGTTGTATAGTTCAACAACAGTTCCTATATTTTTAAATTGTTTTATACATAAATTGTCAGTGAAAACTAATATCCAGTGCTCCTCAGGATGAATAAATCAGTAGAATAACAGATTAGAAATGATGAAACAAATTAAGTGCATTTCACAGGTAGCTAAAATTCCATTTTTGAGAAATTTAAAGAATGAAAGGGCACTACAGGCTAGAAAGATTTCCTAACTACTTTCACTTGATTTCTTTTTAAACTGATTTTAGTATAATTTTGCCTAAAATACTAATCTAAACTTGAGCAGAAACTATTTATTAAAAAGAACCATATTGATCATTTTAATATGCAAATAATGCATGTTCATTGGTGTTATTTATTTTGTGAATATATAGGTAAAGCCTACTTTTACATAATGTTAACCATTTAGTGCATTAAAATAAAGGTTTAAATAAATGCCCTACTTCATGACCCTGAGTCAAATATTGCTCTCAATTTGGCAAACATGTATATATATATATATATATACCTATACAGAAAATAGCATGGATATTGCATATATTTATGGTATATTTCTATTTTGATAAATGAACTTATGATGTACATGTTAAAGTTTTGTTTTTCTTTTCATTCAGTAAATTGTAAATCATGGCTCTTTTTCTATAACTGTTAAGAAGTATGTGTAATTTTCTAATGTTTATACAATACTCTTGTATGTACTTGTCATGATTGAATAAATATTCCCATATTAAGATAGTTTGCAGTTTTTAGCAGTATTGTATTCAATGCTGTGATGAATAAATGTACTCACACAATTTTTCAGCTCATATTCAGTTACATTCTCAGGTGGGGAGGATCCCAGCTGGTGTCATCATAACAACCAAGTGCAGCACATTCAGTGCTTAAGGGTAGGGGCAGAGCAAGAGGGGTGGAGCATACTTCCCACACCAGTTTGGGAAGTGTGGCTCCTCCCTCACAAGCAGCCTTTCCAGCTTGGAAAGCTGATCTCCACCCTCTCATCAGCAGCTCTTCCTAGTGGCCAGGAAGATAACCTCTGAGCCCTGCTGAACCTTTGCCTAGCCTTCCATACCAGCACAAGCTACCCACACCCAGCCTTGACCCTCCACTGTGGGGGATATCATACAACCCCCTAGGAGCTACAGTGCCCTTCCCAAAGCTGGGAACATTCAAATGCTCTAGAGCTTATCATAGGCACAAAAGAACATCCTGCCCTTAGCTCTGTCCTGCAAGCATCAACCACAGACAGGGAGAACAACTCTATGCCTCACTACAGCATCTACCAACTCACTCAAATAGGGCGTGGCTGATTCTTACAAGCATCACCCAGCATCTCAGAGACTAAGTTGGGGAAATCCCAAGCTGGGGGACTCTCCACCATCTCAGAGACTAAGCTGGGGGGCTCCCATCTGAGAGACTAAGCTGAGGGGCTTCCAATTCACACTGCTTTGAAGAGGGGAAGACTACAGGATAGAAGTAACTTGAGGAGACACCGCTTTTTAGGAGAGAAACACAAGTTACAGGAAGCTTAGTCCCTGAGGGGTCTCTCTCCTCCTCTGCAGACTTCTATGTTCATCAGAGACCTGCTCGGAGTCTCTGTAGAGACATTCAGGTGCAGCAGAGAGCTGGTGCCTGTCAATCCCGGGTTTCTGCAACTGATGTCATCCTGATCGTTGTGATGCAGGGAGCCAGATCTGCACAGGACCCAACCTCTCAGCAATTGCCTTTGCATCACCCTTGCCAAGCCAGAGAGGGAATAAACACTCACATGTGTAGTGCCTTGTGACTGGGGGCTGAGACGCTTCCACCCCAGCATGGGAGCCAAATAGAGCAGGGGCCCCAGACACTAAAAGCACAACTTGGGAAACCTGGAGCAACTGCATTAGGGGGTTCTAGATGTGGGAGGAGAACCCATGCCAATCAGCAGCACTGGACTTCCTATGCAGACTCTAGGCTGTTAAGACTTCATGACAGGGAATAAGCAGTCCCCATACTGGTGGAACATCCCCCCATAAGGATGGCTCTGCCCCCGAAATCTCCAGAGCCAGTTCTGAAACTCACATCGTGCCCAAGGCTGAGGCTCTATCCTGTAGCTCCAAGGCCCCTGGGGACCTACGACTCCACCCGTGATACTTTAGAATTGTGCCTGGACCTCAAGTCCCCACGACTGAGTCCCAACCCAAACATGGGGCCAGCAGAACCTCTATGATGAACAACACATCACTCAGGAGCCCCTAGCCCTGAGAAGCTACCACTCCTGGACTTGGTTCAAGAGAGTCCACAGCAAAGAAGAACAGGTGCCCTGCAATTCTATTAATCCAGAGCTGAGAGAAGGGGAGCCAGATGAGAAGAAACCTGCAAAAGAACCCTGACAATATGAAAAATATAAAGTAATTTGACACCTCTAAGGGAACACAACAGAGCTACTGTAGTGGACCCCACCCACAAAGCAATTGCTGAAATGACAGAAATGGAATTCATAATATGGATGGCAAATAAGGAGAATGGAATTGAAGAGAAAGTCGAAAACTAACAAAAATAAAGAAGCCAAAAATTATTCCAGGAAATCAATGAAAAAGATGAAAAAGTCACTAGAGAGCTAGGAGCATAAGAAAGGATATAATAGAGCCATTCAAACTTTCTTCTGCTGGTATTCCAATTACACAGTTAGCCCTTTGAATATTGTCACACATTTATAGAATATTCTGTTCTGCTATTTTTCATTCTTTTAATTCTTTGCATTTCAGTTTGGGAAGCTTTTATTGACCTATTCTCAAGTTCACTCATTCATTTTTCAGCTGTGTTGAATCCACTGATGAGGCCATCAAAGACATCCTTCCTTTCTGTTACCATGTTTGTTAACTGTAGAATTTCATTTTGATTTTTTTTCTTAGAGTTTCCATCTCACTGCTTACATTACCCATCTGTTGTTGTTTGTTGTTTGCTTTTTCCATTAGACCTCTAAACATACTAATCATATTTATTTTCAATTACCTGTTTGATAATTCTAAAATTTGTGTCATATCTTGATTCTGGTTTGAGTGATTGCTTTGTCTCTTCTGAGTGTGTCATTTTTTGCCTTTTGACATGCCTTGTATTTTTCTTGTTGTTGAAATCCAGCTGTATTTGGTAATAGACACTGAGTTAAACAGGACTGTAGTGTTAAGAATTATGTTAATCCTGCTAGGACTCAGGCTATATTTAATGTTTATTGTAGCTGTAGATCAAAGAGTTTTTTCATTACTATCCTTATTTTTCTCCTCACTCTTGACTTTGAATTCCCTTGTGGACACACCCTCAGAGAGATTCTGTCTTGTAGTTCTGTCAACTATGCTCTGCTGTTATTATATGTAAGGTGCGAAAGGGTGGAGGACATTCAGCATTCTAAAGCTTCTGGTTAAATTTGTCTTTCAGTGGGCTTGTGTCTCAGGGCTCTGACCTTTCCAAATGTTTCTCTAGTTGTACAGTTTATTTTCTCCTGACCTCTTCTCCTTTTCCTGGTTACAGAGATTCTAATATGTATATTTCCTTTAATGTCAGGCCCTGTTGACTGTGCCAAATCACCTTATGTAACATAGAAAGAAAGGGGTACTGGGATGAATTTCCTTTCCCCAGATGGGAGAAAGGATCAAAGTTTAGCTCTGATAAAAGTCCCTTTTCTTGGACTGTAAGACTTTTTATGAGAAGTTTCTGGGCATAAATCACTATAATTTATCTCATCCTCTCTTCTCCATAGTCACAAGGGAATTTTTCTTAGATCCTCACTACAATAACCTGGTGGGGTTGATGGGAGGAAATTTCATGAAAATGTTCAAGGATCCTGCTAAGAATGTAGCTTCTTGGAGCTTTCCTCACATGCACTAATCCATACTCAGTCTCTACCAATTCATCAAAGTTACCATTTCAGTGTTCTTACCAGTTTGTAGCCCTAGTGGCTTCTGCTCCAGATAAACAGATTTTAGCTGTGACTGGATTTTCTTGCCTTTCCAGATTTTAGATTGTAGCCAATTTGCCCTACAAGCTCATTTTTCTGATGAGTCCAAGGAAAGTCATTGATTTTCATACCTTTTTTTCCTGTTGTTAATATGGAAATGATAAATGACCAACTCTACATTTCAAAAATGAAAATGTAGACCTCTTTTTGGGGATCTTTGACGCTTTTGATAATTTAATAAAGTGAAAGATTCTTTGTCCATGAGGGAAAATGCATATATATACATATATATATATATATATATACACACATATACATATATATGTGTGTGGGTGTGTGCGTGTATATATATGTGTGTGTGTATATATATATGTGCATGTGTATATATATGTGCGTGTATATATATATATATGTGCACGCACACACACACACATATATATGTGGATTTGATACAAAGTTTTGATGTACAAAGGCCTCAAGTTATGAAGACTTATTTTAAGAATGACTAGGTAAAGGAGCAGTAATATTCTGTATTCAGTGGATGACTGTAGAAAGAAAATTGGTGGAAGGTAGTCAAAAATTCAATGTATGAAAACCACAGTAGAGTCAGTAGAGTGCTGGACAAAGAATAGGAGACTAATCAGAGAACTAAAAATGTGAATCAGGATGCTGAAAGAGAAGACAAGTTGATTAATTACTTTCTACATCTTTTACTTTAGAATATTCAAATCATACTTATTTCTATAAATAGAAAGTTTTAATTTAGTAGTACAAAATGTTTTCCTTGACACTAAAAGATAAGCATTGTATGCCTTCACACATTTAATTATATTCCAAAGAACTTATCTCAGTGTTAAGATGAAAACATATATTTGAAGCATAAATTTTGAATACAGATGTACAGACATGGAGTTAGACATATGTAATTCTAATATAAACTATAGAAACATACTTTGAATATTTGCATATAAATGTGTGAATGATGAGTCAGCATAGTTACACTATCCACAAATTACTGCTTAATTATGTCATGTGGTATGTATTAAGTATTTGAAAGCTATAGAAAGGAGTTTGTTATGCTTCTTTAAAGATATGGAGCAATTAATCAGGTTATTTATTTGCACAAAACAGTTTTATTTGGATAAAAATTAAGGCTAATGTCTATTAAGAAGTCAAGTCTTTTGTGTGGCTATAAAACTAATTGTCTGTATGTCATGTTAACATACCTTTGAATATCATAAACATTATTAAGTACAGGATTCTGGTAATTTTAAAGATTTAAAATGGTTAGAAGCCCTGAAAATAGGTATGTACGCTAAAGACATCTGTGTCATTTTTGCTTTAAGATGTCACAATATCCAAATAAAATATATACAAAATATAAGCAAGCTAATAAAATATGTTATTTTTCTTGTGTATGTGTATGTTACCATGTATTCATCATCAAAAGTATAATAATGCTATAGATTGTACGTATTATATTCAGATGGACAAAACTGAAAAAATTGATAAAGCCCAATAATGTTTGCAGAGTGTGGAATAATGACATTATTGGTTGAAGTGAACATTAATACAATCTTTCAGGTTACCAATTATGAGTTTTCTATCAAATATTAATATTTATACATTTTGAATTTAGTGCTTTTGCTTTCCTAAATTTACCTTGAAGACTTAAGTCTATATGTTCCAAAATGATATGTGCTAAAATTGTTTGTTGGAGTAAAATTTATAATAATTAAATATTAAAACCAACTTGTTTTAAAATGTGTAAGTACAATTAAGTATATTTTCACTAAATATTCCTCAGTCATTGAAAAAGATCATCTAAAATTAAATCCATTTATTAGAAATATGTGTATCAATACTGTCATATTACATGAAAACAATTTCTGAAATTTATAGATCATATGAGACAATATGTGTAAATTATAACATGTATACTCACACGGATACTTAGTTTGCTGTGAATCAGATACTGACAATATTTATTCATTGCTGGCAAGTTGTAGTACTTTGTACTTTATTTACTTATATCCTTATTTAGATATAATTCACATACCATAATATTTACCCATTTAAAGTATGGTCAGTTGTTTTTACTATATTCATAGAGTTGTAGAGCTATCTAATTTTTAAATATTTCCATCACCTCAGAAAGAAACCCCATACACATTAGCACTTAGTACTGATTTCTCTATAACCAGAATACCTGTAAACTACTGGTCTACTTTCTGCCTATATGAGAATTCTCAGTACTTTATGCTAAATGTTTCTATAAACCTAAAATTCCCCTAAAATTAAAGTTTATTAATCTTAAAATATAAAATTGCACATATACATATCACATGTTTTAATAAGAATTGAAATACTACTTCTATACAAATTAATTAGTAGAGTTTGTTAAAAAAATAAAACATATTGCATGTGATACATTAAGTATATAATTTTATGATACTTTTAGATATTGTATGAAGGCAAAAAAGAAAAGAATATTAAGATTTAGGGTAATTAACCTCCCTTACTTATATCCATATACTTGACCCTTGTATTTTCACTGCTATTCTTATTTTCTTCTCTTTAATTGGCTTCTATACATCCAGTGCTTACTATTTCCAAAGTTCCCATTTCCTAAGACTAGCAGTAGACTACTATATAGCTGATGATGGTTACCCAAACTCCTAGTTGTTAGTATGGGTGGGCTCAGATTAGACATTTTAAGCAGAGTAAACCATGTGTAAATATCCAGAACCAAGATTTTGAATGGCCAAGGAATTGGACATTTTAAAGAATGCATGTGGAATAAAGGTGTGCTTGGAGAACAGGGTAAAAGTGTCAGACAGAGTGAAGTAATTAATAAAGGAGCTATGTGCTTGAAATTATTAAAAGACTCCAGGTAGAGAAAAAGTAACATGAACAAGTTGAAATTTTTGAGAATTGCCTTTGCATAATAGAATTAGGATGGATGGAAAAGAACATAAAATTTTAGACAAAAAGACAGTTTAGAAATAAAGCAAGAGAAAATTTAAGACCATAATTTTAGCTACTGGTGCTGGTCAGAGGAGAACAAGAGATATTTGGGATATAGCAATAACAGAGAGGATATAAGACTGGATAGAGCAAGAAAATGGAAAATGATCATTGAGATTGACTTCCAAGTTTCTGACTTGAGAGACAAGGTGAACTGTTAAGTCATTCCAAGACAGAGAACGTAGACATATAAACAGGCAGAGCGGATGGTAACAGGGGCTGGGGCTGGCTGTAGGAAATGACAGGTTAAGCAGCAGGATCAAAGACACTGATGCATTTTTAAAATTTCAATCTTGATTTTGAGCCACTAGTGCTATTTTCAAGTAGTTATGCCCAATAACACCATGTATATAGGAGACCTGAAGCTACGGATTTGAGACTGATTAGCATATAGATTGTACGTTAAGCCATAAAAATCTTTAAGTATGAAGAAAAATAAAATGAGAACAGAGTTATGAAAAACCCACTGGTTAATATTCAATAAAGAACATACCATGATGATAAACTGTAGACTCTCAGAGAGGTAGAAGAATCAAGATGGAATAGTTTTACCAATTCTGAAAAATGAGAAAGTCTCAAAAAGTAGTCAAGAGAATCAAAATATCCTGCAGTCTGGTGAGATAAAAACTGTCAATTAAGTTCACAAATAAAAAAGAACTTTTTCAGTTTTATGGAAATACCATGAAGACACACTTGTATATCATTGTAAGTCAGTGGGACTCTTACATCAGAGCCACGGCTATTTTCAATGCTGATATATACATATGCGCATCTATCTATACACACACCACAATTATTGAAGACATTATTACAACTATTAGAGTATTCCCAGTGGAGTATGGAAACCATATTACAATATGTCAAAAGAGGAATTTTCAGCAAACTTGAAAATCACTATGAAGAATGTGGAGAAGTTAAAGACATACTTGGAAGTGAAGAGGGGGCTGATAGACAAATGGAGACAAAGAGAGAATCAAAATATAAAGGAAAATAAATTATTAAATTATATTGACATAAACTGTCAGCTTTGAAAAAAATTATATTCATAAATACTTCTATGTTCATATCACACACCAAAATGGATATGCAGTGATTTAAATAATATTTTTAAACTACTTACAGAAAAAATAGGGAAAAATAAGAGTGAATGCTTATAAAATTTCTGGACAGATAGGGCTTTCTATGTTGTTATATTTCTATCAGTTTTATATGAGTGTCAGCAAGGGGAGAGCCCACGAGCAAAATAGTTCTGTTTTTCTTTTTAAGTCTTTTAACCTTGGGAAGACACATCACAACATTTCCTTGTCAACTTCACATAAGTAACCTTGGCTTTCAGACAGATACATTTAATGAATGAGACTTTTAATTGTCCCCCTTCAGGGAGGGTTATGGTTGTGCACTCAATATCTTACCTATTATGTGTCAAATTTGAAATATTTTAATGTGTTAATATTCAGTGTTAAAGCAGACATTTTATTTAGCACTGCCATACATTGGGAGTAATATTATAAAGAGCCTTTAGGAAATATTTTATAATATATCAAAATATCTATTTTGTTTAAAAAAAATCTGTATCATTTGCTTTAACACTCTAACTTGGAGATTCTATATTGGATAAATAATTATATATGAATATATAATTATAATTAACTTCCTTGATTCTTATGTAATATACATACACATGTATATGTTATGTATACATTATGTACATATTTATATACACACACAAAAATTCAAGAAAGTTGCAAATAATCCATACATTCTAAATAATATAGTTAAATAAGTTTTTGCACATCCATTGAACAGCATAATAATAACTAAAATATTTTTTATAAAATCTAAACAATTTGGAAAGCAATCACTGTAAATATTAATATTAGGTAAATGTATATATTAATAAAGTGATGTAAAATTTATCATTTCATCAAAATGTACATGTTCTATGGAAATGACAAGCAAAGACAAATGCTCAAAGACAAATGTAAGACCAAGAAAAACTGAACTATTCAGAGTTAGACTAGAACATATATACATATATACATCAACAGAACAAAATAGAGAATTTAGGAACAGATATATTTATTTAATACAGTGACATTGTGGGTATGTAGGATGTGCTGCTAGGATAACTGCTATTGCTATTAAAACATAAAATCTAGTTCTTTACTTCATACTATGTATATAAACAGAATATAAATTGAAGATCTAAAGGAGAAAAAAGTTTGAGGAGAATGCATAGGCAATTTATCTATGACATCAAGGTAAGAAAAGTTACTGCTCAAGTCTCAAATGCCATACCATCTGAGATCCATACATTTATGACATGAAAATTTAAAGAAAAACTTTTTTATGTCAAAAGATATGCAAAGTGAAAGGAAAAGTCATAGCGGGAGGCATGTTACATGTGACTCCTAAAAAGATGAGCTAAGTATTTGGGGTATTAAATAACTTCTATGAAGCAGAAAGGAAAAATAGATATTCAATAGAAAATCAGGCAAATGAGCTGAATAAACTAATTATGGGAGAAGATATTATAATAGAAGGCTAGTAAACGTTAAAAGGTACTTAAAATCACTAGAAATCAGAGAAATATAATTAAAACAAAATGAGACATGGCTTCTCACCAATCAGATTAGTAAAATTAATGTTTATAAAATTGTATAATAACAGGGTTGAAGGTTTGAGAAAAATTTACTGAAACATTTCTGTTGGGAATGTAATTTGGTAAAGGCAATCGGAGACAATCTGGCCAGGACCCAGCCAATTTGAAGATGTTTATACTTTGTGACACAGAGTTCACCATTAAACATATTTCCTGGAATTCTTGTACATGTAAGCAAGAAAACATATATGAATATATATATATAATATTCCTTACAATATTGTTTATAATTTAAAAGGAGATAAACAAACTAATTATTGATTAGTAGGAAATAAATAACTAAACTGTGGCTTATTTATATACTGGAATACTAATGCAAAGCACTTAAAAATACTAAAATAAAGTTACATGCAAAGAGATAAATAAAAATATTTGGGTGAAAAATGAGCTGTTGAAAAAAGGATATTGTTATCATGTTATAATGTTTATGAAATTGTAGAGTGATTATACAATGATATTAACACACACCTGTGAATACATATGCATTTAGAAAAGTTTTAAAAAATAATGGAATAATTAACAATTGCTTCAAGTGAGAACTTAATGTGGGAGTAAAAGTTTGGAGAAAAAATTAAGGAGTTATAGTTACAGCTGTATATTATAGTTGATAAAAATGATTTCTGAAACATAGTAAAATGCTAATCTATATTGATCAAAGAAGTATTGTGAATTTTTCTATTTTAAATTAATTTTCCTATTTGGTATATTTCAAATTTAAACTTTATAAATAAAATAATGCAATGACATTGCAGTATATTTAAAATACATTAAGAAGTTATAGGATGTCAAAATTTCATACTTTGTCATATTTCCTTGTGGTCTATTTCTAGGTGATGTATTATAATCACATGAAATTTCCTGTAGGTATAAGGGTATAATTTATTTATTATTTTCCTTTCTTTGATATAAAACTATACAAGAAATATTAACAAATACAGGATATAAACGGACAATAATTCAGATTTCACAGGTTCTTTTTCTCTTTGTATTTAAATACTTGGAAACACATTTTATTCTTTAAAATTGAGTAGATACATTGATAGGAATTTAGTGTGGTAAAATTAATAAACTCTATGGCAGCTGGCCTGCATTCCTAGTAGTTTCTACTGTATTCAGAACAGTACCTGGCATATGATGGTATTTTATATAAATTAATATCTTCACATCTTCCCAGAACTGGTAAAAATCCCATAGTGAGAGATCTTCATTGCCAAAAAGATCTACCACTGTTCTTTTATAAAAAAAATTTCAGAGATCAACAGTAAAAATTGTTCATGCAAGTTATCACAAAGTAAAAAGGGTCAACTGCAATTTAGTGGTAGAGAGGAAAGAACTGTGTAGTAATCTGATTTATTGTCTGGTTTACAACTTCTGATGATATAAAATAAGATAAATCAAGGAAAGAGAAATAACTGGATAAAAAGTATATTGAGGTAGTTATCAAGAATAACAGGCTATGTTTCATGTTTCTGCATTGTCAAGTTTCATACTGTGTTCCATTTTCATGGGAAAATTTTTTGAATGGTTTTATTTCCCAAATGTAAATGCTGGTACCTGACTTCCATGTAATCTGCCTTGACTGTATGTGGACGCCATCATATTCCTGATACATTTGCAGCACTTGATGGCTATGAGTCATCATATAAATGGTTTTAACCTTTACTTATTAAAAGAAATGGTTATTTTGGGTTGCATATATTACCTCTTCATCTTTTTTGGGACACAGTAACATAGAACAGGAGACAGTGACTTATTATCTGCTGTAAAAATAAGGGCAAAAAAGAATAGATAGACTGAATCGGAATAGTCTGAGGTCTTACCAGAGTGAATTGAAGTTAAATATTTAAAACTGGAACATAACCTCACGTTAACTATCACTGGGATTCACATTTCTTAAAGAGCATATAATTAATGATTGCTATTTATGTTTATATTTAATTTTTGCTACTGACAAGTCTTAAAAAGCCTCAGGCTTTCAATATAATTGCCCTGATACCAGTTAGTAACTTTCACCAACATGCTACTATTTTTCAAAGGTCTATTTGTGTGCAGTCATGCAATTGGAGACTTGTTTGTTTGCGTGTGTGTGCATGTGTGTGTTTAGATACAGCTGGGGAAGGGAGAAATTCACTTTTGACAAGAAAGAAATAGCAGCTACATCTGCTAAGTTTCTGTTTCTATAAAAAGAATACCTGCTAGCCTGCTGACATGAGGCAGACTAAACTGCAATGTTGAAAGATTAAGGCCAGCTGGTGTTTTTCCAGTTGATTTGCATTTTTGAAGCTCAAGGTGATCCCCCTTTATTTTTAACTGATGATGACTCAAAAAGTTGACATCTAATGAGGATGGTAAAGTTACTTCTTTTAAAGACATAAGAAATCAAGTCTAAAAAAACACAAATAGAAATGATTAACATCAAAGTGGTTAATTTGCAATAATTGCTATATGAATGTTTACCTTGTTGATTAAATCTATTTATAAATGGCCTAAGTATAATCTATATCCTGAAGCTGTGTTGGAAGGGTGCAGGAAGTTAGAGAAACAAAATTATATCCCTACATTGGAAGTAAGAAAACTTTCCAACTAAATGAAAAATAAATTTGCAATAAAAATTGGGTTGAATTCAAGGAAAAACTAGCTCTGCAAGCCTGTCAGCCAAAACATCACTTTATCTTAATTCATATCTTATGTACAATAAACACAATTATTGCCCAGTCCTTTCATAAGTATCTCAGCATACCCACCCAACACAACCACCACCACTTGTTGGCCTCAACTCCTCTCTTATTATTGCCACATATTACTTAACGTCAATCACGTTCCAGGTTAATGTATTCTGTGAAACGGGAATGATTTCTCATACCTGGAGTATTTTTAGAGGCTATTTGTTATATGGTTGACCTATGCTTACCATATATACCTATGCTTACTGACATACATAATTAATTTAAATGAATATTTATAAAATTTAAATTATAATTATTTCATTCAAGAATGAATCTTCCATCTCCACATAAATTCTATAAAATATCAACATTATTGCAAACTTAAAGTATGGTTTGGAAAACTCAAATTAGATCAAGATTAATAATTTATGCATAAAAATAGAAACTACTGCTTAAAAGTACTATTAAAGAAGAATTGTTCTGGGAAATAGTGGAAAGAATCCTATATTAAATATCAAAAAGATAGATTTAAGGCCATCCAGGAGCTGTCTGGAAAGTATCCAGCCATTATTAATATAACAAGAACTGTTACATAGCCCTCATATTTCATAAAATTTACTTTATTGAGATAATGTACATTTTTACATAGCTACCAAAAATTATACTTACCTAATGTTCTGTTATCACTAGTTAAGGAATCATAGAATATATTTTCTATTTACTATGAATATGTTTAATTAGTGACTGAAGAGTGGAAAATATATTAGAGGTTATTTTACTATAGAAACTAGGTAGACAAAGACACGGGGAAGATTTTTATTTCTTCCTATGGCACTTTCAGTAATTTTGTCTTATCAAGTAATGGTCTTTGCTTAATATTTTAAGTACTTATAAACAAAGTGGATCACATGAGACTTAGTCTTGAGCCAACACATCTTGGCATATAATTGTTTATCCAAAGAAGTAAATTCATTCTGCTAGCAGTTGGGAATCTTAACTTATCTTTTTGTCAGGTGTTTTATCTAGGTATGTATTGAGTGCTGCCAAAGTCTCTAGAAGTCCTTAAATATCATAATTTTATCAAATATATAAGATATTTGCTATTTAAATCATACCTATACATAAAGCCAGCTCTTTGAACATGCTACAGAAATATTTTACCAGCCACCTCTCCATGAATATAGGCCTCTTCAAATTATAAATTATTTTTAATCCTAATGACTGGAGAAGCATTGGCAACGATAAATATAAGAACACTTTTTGATATTTTTTATTTTTTTCTTTCTTTATTTATTTCATCATATTATGAAGGTACAAATATTGTTAGCGTTACAAATATTGCCCCTGCCCCCCTCCCTCCCTCTGATGTGTCCAATCCCCCGGTGGTGTGCATCACACACGTTATGGAAGCATACACCCCTTTCCTCCTCCCCCCTACCACCTACCCACCACACAATAAAAAGTTTTGTTTTGATTTTTTTTGACTTTTTTTTGACATTGTATATCTTTACCTCTCCCTAAGAAGGGTAAGAGTTTTGCCCTTCCCCTCCATAATACTTGCCACCTCCCTAAGATTGGGTTCCCCCCACCCCCGAATCCCTGGTGAGCATTGCCACCATTTGAAAACCGTAGTTTTCATCAGTCAGTACCAATTTGATGGCAAGTAGATGTAGAGCCCATTTTCCATGTCTTGTGTCGCCTCACTTTGGATAATGGGCTTAAGTTTAATCCAGGATAGCATAAACCGTGCTAGTTCACCGTCATTTCTTAGGATTGAGTAATATTCCATTGTGAGGATATACCACATTTTAATTATCCACTCATGAATTGATGGGCTCTTGGGTTGTTTCCATGACCGTGCAATAGTGAATTGTGCTGCTATAAACATTCGGGTGCAGATGTCTTTATAATAGAATGTCTTATGCTCTTTTGGGTAGATGTCCAACAATGCTATTGCAGGGTCGAATGGAATTTCTATTTCTAGCTGTTTGAGGTATCTCCAAATTCTTTTCCACAAAGGTTGCACTAATTTGCAGTCCCATCAGCAGTGTAGGAGTGTTCCTGTCTCTCCGCATTCTCGCCAGCATATGTTGTTTTGGGATTTCTTGATATAGGCCATTCTTACTGGGGTTAGGTGGTATCTCATTGTGGTTTTGATTTGCATTTCTCTAATAATTAGAAAAGTTGAGCATTTCTTTATATGTTTGCATGCCGTTATTCTATCTTTTTTGGAGAAGTTTCTTTTCATTTCTGTCACCCATTTCTTGATGGGATTGTTTGATTTTTTCTTGTTAATTCTTTTAAGTTCTAGATAGATTCTTGTTATTAGACCTTTATCAGAGGTGTAGAGAGCAAATATTTTCTCCCACTCTGTGGGTTGTCTATTTGCTTTACTGATGGTTTCCTTGGCTGTGCAGAAACTTTTTAATTTGATCAGATCCCATTTGTTTAATTTTGATGCTGCAGTGATTGCCTTGGGGTCTTCCTCAAAAATTATTTGCCTAGGCCAATGTCTGATAGGGTTTTCCCAACATCTTCTTCTAGGATTCTTAAGGTTTCATGCCTTAAGTTTAAGTCTTTTATCCAACTTGAGTGAATTTTTGTGAAGGGTGAGAGGTAGGGATCCTGATTTACTCTTCTGCATGTAGCTAGCCAGTTTTCCCAGCACCATCTATTGAAGAGAGATTCTTTTCCCTAATGTATATTTTTGTCAGATTTATCAAAGATTAGATTACCATATATTGATGGTTCCATCTCTGGTATCTCAGATCTATTCCAGATATCTATGCTTCTGTTCTTGTGCCAGTACCAGGCTGATTTAACTATTATTGCTTTATAGTACAGCTTGAAGTCAGGAAGACTGATGCCTCCCAGTTTGTTCTTTTTATTTAAGATTGCTTTGGCTATATGAGGTTTTTTCTGGTTCCATATGAAGTGAAGAATTATTTTTTCTAGATCTGTAAAGAATACTGATGGTATTTTGATGGGGATTGCATTGATTATGTAGATCACTTTAGGTAATATTGAGATTTTAACTATATTGATTCTACCCATCCATGAACAAGGTAGATTTTTCCATCTGTTTAAATCTTTTTAAACTGCAATTTCTTTTTTTACTGTTTTGTAGTTGTCCTTGTATAAATCTTTTGTATCTTTCGTTAAGTATACTCCTAGATATTTAATTTTCTTTGGGGCTATAGTAAAGGGTATTGCGTTTTTGATTTGAGTTTCTGCTTGATGGTTCTTGGCATATATAAATGCTTCTGATTTGTGTATATTGATTTTATAACCTGAAACTTTACCAAATTCAGTCATCAAGTCTAGGAGTCTGTTGGAAGAGTCCATGGGGTTTTCTAGGTATAATATCATATCATCAGCAAAGAGCGAGAGTTGGATTTCATCTGCCCCCACTTAAATGCCCTTAATACCCCTCTCCTGCCTGATTGCTATCGCTAGGACTTCAAGCACTATGTTGAATAGGAGAGGAGATAGTGGGCATCCTTGTCTAGTTCCGGATCGAAGAGGGAAAGATTTCAATTTTTCCCCGTTTAGAATGATATTAGCAGTGGGTTTGTCATAGATGGATTTGATAAGTTTAAGGTATGAGCCATCTATGCCTATTTTGTTAAGAGTTTTTATCATAATGGTGTGTTGGACTTCAACATACGCAAGTCTATAAATGCAATTCACTTCATAAACAAAATCAGGAACAAAGACCATATGATTCTGTCAATAGATGCAGAAAAAGCATTTGATTTTGGTATTTAATTGGTATAAGAATTTTCATTATATGCTAATATATTTTAGGTGGCCATATACTAAAAAATTAAATCTCATCTCAAAAAAATAAGTTGGAATTAATTTAATTTAAATTATGATAAGAGTGAAGATGCAACAGATAAATTTACCCAGGACATGTTATGGGGTTTTGACTTTGATAAATATGAATAATCATATATTTTTGTGGATTTGCATTAATAATATTTGAAACATTAATAAGAACTGTGATGTTTTTAAAATTATCCCTTTGATAACCTCTTAATAGAATTATTTGAAGATCTGGGACTATTTACTTTGAGGTAAAGCAATTTTAAACTGCAACATTGCACCTATAGTGTACCTAAGTTATAACTGCAAAGAAATTATTTAATCAATAAAACCACAACTTTCTGCAGTATAAAATCTTGGCAAGTTAGCAAGTGTATTTTATGTACTAAATGAACTATTTAAAATAGACTATATGTAAATGTGGATCAAAGAATTTATAAAAGTGAAGAAGGTTGCTTAGAAAAGAGACTGATAGTTATTAAGAAACAATTTCTGTTTATTAGGTAAATATATACTAAAATTACCATTAATAAATACTGGTGAAAATATTGCAAGGGAAATATTTTGTAGCACTCTAGTGTAATGGAAACATGGACAAGCTAAGTTGTCTTACATAATTAGTTTTTAATAGAAGTTCTTCAAATTACCTACAGTATAAGCCTAGAGAAGTTAAAACTGGAACTTTTGTGATTTATAATATGAAGTAACAGTACCTTTTCATAAAATTGTGAAGATAAAATTAAATGAAATTAAAAAATTTTACCACAATTTTAGCAAAATAGATGCCTAATAAATACAAGTTTCTAAACAATTTAACATTAGAAGACATTTTGTTTTTAGCATTGGCCCTTATTAAGAGTAAACGAGATGAATTTTTGTAATAAATTAAAAGCTAAATGAGTATGGATAGTACCACATAATTTTCATATACTTGTCTGGTCATATTGTCATACCATAAGGAGGTATAATGTAAAATCAGAGAGAAAACAAATCAGTAAATCTCAAAGGGTAAAAATAATAATCAGAGGTCGGGCATGGTGGTTCTCGCCTGTAAACCTAGCACTCTGGGAGGCTGAGGTGGGTGGATTGCTCGAGGTCAGGAGTTCAAAACCAGCCTGAGCAAGAGCAAGACCCCGTCTCTACTATAAATAGAAAGAAATTAATTGGCCAACTAATATATATAGAAAAAATTAGCCGGGCATGGTGGTGCATGCTTGTAGTCCTAGCTACTCGGGAGGCTGAGGCACTAGAATTGCTTGAGCCCAGGAGTTTGAGGTTGCTGTGAGCTAGGCTGATGCCACAGCATTCACTCTAGCCTGGGCAACAAAGCAAGACTCTGTCTCAAAAACAAACAAACAAATAACCAAAAAAAAAAAAATAATGATCAGAATATTCTCCTTTTAATTTAACATGGTTAAGTTATTAGATTCTGATAAACTGAGAGTGGCAATGCGGATGTTGATAACAAACATAATAGAGTTTTGGCAATGCTACAATATTTTTTCAGGTAATCAAATTTAAGAGACAAGGACTTTCAAGTTGAAATTGAAAAGTAGTTGTACCTTTGGTTTCATAACTGGAATGTGTTACGTTGAAATTTATTTATTAGCAGATTTATGTTATTACAGATTTAAATTATTAATAAATATGCAGAGGTTAATAATACTCATTTTTCTTTCCCAAATTATGCAAACTATACATTCTCCTTAGGAAGTATGAGAGAATTCCTGAACCTGCATCTTTTACCTTTTGTTTTTTAAATTCAGTCAAAATTTCCAAAATAGTGAAATGTACAGATCTAAGTGTAAAATTTGTTTTGAAAATGTATAGACTCATGTAAACAATATCCAATTTATAATACAGAAAATTTTGTCACCCACGAAAGTTTCCTAATAGGGCCGTCCAGGGAATTCTCATCTCCAGTAGGTAGTTATTGAACCGATATCTTTCATAATCGATTCAATTTGTCTCATTTGATCTGTATGTAAGTGGTATCTAAGAGTATGAACAATTTTAATTGAACTAATTGAGTTTTGTAGAACCCTCCACAAAAGAATAGCAAAATACACATTTCTTTCAATGATCATGAAGATAGACCATGATACAGTTCATACAGCAAACTTTAAGAATTTAAAAGAATAGAAATTATACAGACTATGTTCTTAGAACATAGCAAAGTTAAATTGGAAATCATTAAGTAGAGAAATATGGAAAATACCAAAATATTTGGATATAGCATAATGCACATCTAAGTAACCATAGTTAAAAGATAAATTTTTAGGAAAAATTACAAATAATATTTTAAAATTAATAAAATTTAAAATATAGCAATATTCATCAGATGCAATTAAGTCACAAATTAGAGGGAAATTTGCATCTGTTAATGTTTATGTTAACATATAAGAAATGTATCACTATTGTAACCTAAGATTCTATGTTATAAAGAAAAAAATGAGAAAAGAGCAAGGGAGACACAAAGCATGCAGAAGCAAAGACATTAATTAGAGCAGAACTAATGATACTAAAAACAAAAAAAATGAGAAAATTAATCAAAATCTACTTCATTGAAAAATATTTAAAAATTAAGATGAAAATTACCATTATTAGCAATAAAAGAGATAATATCACTACTGATGCCAGGAACATGAAAAGGATAAGAGACTACAGCAAAGAGCTCTGGCCATGAAATCTTCAACTTACAATAAATAGACAAATAATTTCTTGAAAGATACTTATTACCAAAATTTACTCAAGAGGACATAGATAATCAGACTAGTCCTACACCTGTTAAAGAAATTGGATTTTTAATCAAAAGCATTCCAAAGGAAAAAAAAAAGAAAATAAAAAGAACTTCCAGGCCCATATATTTCACAGGATAATTCTATCATCTATCACACAAATATCCTTAGGAAATTATTATTAAATAACATCAAATACATATATGTGTGTGTGTGTGTGTGTGTGTGTGTGTGTGTATAAATGATAGCATATCATGATCAAGTGCAGTTCATTTTAGGAAAGGAAGAATTGTCCAATATTCAAAAATTGATCAATATGAGTCACCATATTAACAGACTAGAGAATAAAAACTCTGTGAACCTCTCAATAGATGATTTAAAAAGCTTTGACAAAATTGAACATCCATTCATTATTTAAAAAAGAAAATAAAATAATTTGATAGAAAACTAGGGATAGAAGTACCTTAACTTGACATAGGACATGTAAATAAATCAAAACAAAAGGAACAACAGCTATAGCTAACATCATACTTAGCGTTGATTGACTAAATAATTGTTCTCCTTAAGATTGGGTACAATAAAAAGAAATAATGTCCAACCTTACCACCCCTATTCTACATCATACTAGAAATCAAAAAAGTGTGATAATATAAGAAAAAGAGATAAAAAGGCATACATTTTGGAATAGAAGAAAGGCAATTGTCTTTGTAGATGACATAATCACCTACTTAGAAACTCTAAGGAATCTACATAAAGGCTAGTAGAATTAATAAGTGAGTTTAATATTTAAGTTTAAAATACAAATCAATCACAAGCCTATATACTAATAATGAAATATTGAAAGTTAAAAAATTTTAAAACAATACCATTCACCATGGTACAAAAAACATGAGAGTCTTAAGTATAAATCTAACTTAATGTATATGAAAAAATACAAAGCAATGATAAATAAATCAAAGAAGCTGTAAACAAATGAAACTATATGCTATGATTATGAATTGAAAGACTCAATATTTCTAGAATTCCTATTATCTCCAGTTTTGTCTATTAATATAATTTAATTTAACTCCAATCGAAATGCCAACAAGTTTTTTGTAGCTATCCACAGCAGATTTTAAAATCTATATAGAATGGTAAAGGGACCAAAACAAAGAATTCTTTTTTAAAAAATCCTTTTTGGAATGCTTTTGATTAGATTTCTTTAACAGGTGTAGGACTGGTCTTACTATTTATATCTTCTTGAGTAAATTTTGGCAGTAAGTATCTTTCAAGAAATTATTGGAGGACTCCCAATCCTGTAGTTTGAGACTACAGTAATCAAAACAGTGTGGTTTCAATGAAAAGATGGTCACATAAATCAATGTAACAGAGAAAAGAGTTCAGAAATAGAAGCTTCCATATATGGAGAGTGATTTGAACAAAATGCAAAGGCAATTAAATGAAGACAATGTGATGCTTTCAACAACTATTGCTAAAACAATTGTGTATCAATATACAAAAAAGGAAACTTTAATTATAATTCTCACTCATTACAAACATTAACTCAAAATTAAGTGATACATTTAAATGTATAACATGTTGGCAAGCATGTGGCACAACAATTGGATTTCTCATACACTGCTGTGGGGAACATAAGGATTTATAGACACTTCAGAAGTTAGTTTGGCTGTGTTAGATTACACCATTTGATAGAACCATTTCACTTCTGGGAATTTAGTCCCAAGAAAAAAGAAATCTCATTGTATATCAATACTCATCCATTAATTTTCATAGAAGCTTTATATTCAATAACCAATAACTAGAAACTACATTGACAATTTTTTAAGGTTTAAAAAGTTTGTAGCATATCCATGCCATGGAAGACTACTCACCAATACAAAGTAATGAACAATTGATACATGCAGCAACATGTATCAATCTCAAAATAATTTTGCTGAAAATGACCAAAAATGTACATACCATATGATTCCATTTATATGAAATTCTAGAAAATGAACACTGTTTTATTAAGACAGAATGTAGATGTGCTGTTGCCAGAGATGAAGGCCATGGGGAGGTAAAGGAAGGCAGGATGACAAAGGCTCACAAAAAAACATTTGTGAGTGGTGAATATATTCAGCACCTACATTACAGTTAAGTGTTAATGGGTGTATACACATATTAGTGCTGATCACATTTAACACTTTAAACATGTACAGTATTGTATATAAATTACACTTCAAAAAACTTAAAAATATAAATATCACAAACTATTAGATAAGTTAGAAACAGCAGATATATTAATATTAGCCAAAGAGATTGACCTACTGTTCTCAGTAAACCAAATAACAAAATGGCTCTGAAACATAGAAAAATAATTTTCTTTCTCTGAATTAATGGGAATTCATATTATAGGATGTGCATGTTACAATAATAAATTTTTTGAAGTATAGCATACATTAAAAAGTAAACGAATTTTAAGTGTGGCTTCGATTTATCATCAAGAAAACACCCCATTTAACTCCACCAAAACCAACAGACAGAACATTCCCAGTCTCCTTACAACCTGTGTTGTGCCCTGCCCAAACTAACTGCCTCAAACCTCGGTGAAAGTATTTATTTTCCTGTCCTCTGACAGTGTAATAAGTTTCTCTGCTTTTGAGTACTACATAAATGTGTTCTTTTGTGCCTACCTTAGTATTGTCATATATGTGAGACAATATTGATAGAAAACATTATGATAATATTTATAAAATTTCCAAATGCATAAATCCTTTGTTTCAAAAACTGTACTATGGCAAATTTATACTACAGATATCTATGTATATTTTTTTAAAATATGCACTTAATCTGCATTATAATCACAAAATCTGAAAATAGCACCACAAAACCACATGAATAGAGAATTGATTCAATGTTTAATGGTATCTACACAGAGTGGAATATTATGGCACCTTCGAAAAAATAAGGCAGTTCTTTTAAATGGTACATTTAAAATACATTCATGTTTATTATATATGTATAAATTATGTCTGGAATAATACAAAAGTTATCTCTAGGTAAAGAAAATGGGTGAGAGGTATTTGTATGTCTCAATTTATCTTTAGTTAGTTTATATCTTACGTTAAATGAAATAGCTTAAAATCACTTTTAAAACTTGGAATTCTTAAACATGGACACACTAGAAATATTGTTAGAAGTAAAAGATCATTAAATTGATTTTTATCTTGAAAATACTTGCAAATTAAAATAAAGATCATTATTTATTACACATAAAGTGTACTTTATTTCACAATTTCTGTAGCTTAACTTAGTTTTCTTAACAACTCATTAATCCTTACACTCTACCAGCTATAACAAAATATAATAAGTAAAAAAAATATATAAGGAAGTTACATATGGCAACTATTTTAAATTACTCACAAACACTTGCATTTCGAAAACAAGGTAGTATACAAAAAACAGAAGATACTAAGCTTCATATTTGATCCTTTTTGTCAAGTCTATATTGAGCATGTGATACATTCTACTACCAATTTTTAGAGGCCTTAGCTTTCTATACTCTGAAAATTGTATGAAATATCAAGGAAATGTTTTGATAGCTGATATTACAGAAACATATTGAGGACCACTTTTCTGAAGTAGTTCATTCAATTATTATTTGAGTCGTATTTTCCATGAGTTATATTGAACATGAGAAGAAATTTCCTCAGTCATTTAGCATGTGAAATAGAGGAGATAAGTAAATGAAACCAAGCCACTTTCTTCTTGAGAAACATAAGTGGCCCTTTGAAGTACATGTGTGTTATCATTATGGATACTTCTTTACTGACATGAATAATCTCTCTTTGTAAATCATAGTTAACATATTTTAAAAGGGCAAAATGAAAAGGTCTGATGAAGTATATATTGTCCCATCAAGACCCTTCGTTGTCAGAACAACTTTTCCTGTGCTCTTTGTGGTGAGTTATGTTTTTACTGACAGTAGCAGAGCTGTGGGTTTCTCTGATGTGGTTAAATTTCACCCTCCTAGAAGGAAACAATTCATTCCATTATTGCCAACTGTTATCCAATAACTTATATACAATATATTATCAGTTTGCTTTGATTTTTACTTTGTTTTGTAGCCAAGGAAAACAAATAGTCCTCAAGTAATCTCAAGAAGTTGTCACCAGTGGAATCTGAGCAGAATTGTTGAAATATTAAATTTTTAGGAAAAGCCTTTTAAGAAGTAAGTGTTCACATATAACATTCTCTTTACTCTTCTGCTGTTGGAAACACATGATAAAGAGGACTCAAGGATGATAAAAAACACCAGGTGGAATACATCATATGAATGAAAGTCACCCACCAACCATACAAACTATGTTGGTCCATTACTTGAATGAGAAAACGCTTCTAATGTACTAAGCCACTCAAAGGGTGGTGGTGGAATTATCCTATTAAAAACTATATTATTAGTCAGTCAATATATACATGTACTATATTAAAATAGACAATATCTCTTGGTTGATATCAGCATTAGAAGGAATTGTTATTAAATGTTAAAAGGAAATACAAATCATTTTCACAAGTTAAGGATGTGTGATTAAATCAAAATAAAACTATTTACTTCTGGTTGTGACCTGAATAGAGTTGTTAATTCATATGCAATCAAATTATGAAAAGAGCAAGTGGTTATAAACAACTTAATGCAGATGTTCAACTAAGAATATAGCAAGAATTTAAGCCTCAATAATGTCTCAAAATATAAACCTTATTTAGAATTTTAAAATAACGACCTAATTTTGGGAAGATGACTCCAGACTTCTAAGTTAGATGATAAAATATGGATAGTGCTGGACTCAGTCTCTTCCTTCAGAATTTTGTTAAAATAGCCACTTGGATATAGAAGAGAATTCTGGAAAAAAAATGGGATTCTTGGAAAATAGGAAGTTGTACTAGAACTTACAGAACCCTGGAGAAAATTGTGGAATATATCCTGTCATTGAACCACACTAAAGAAGATAATGGAGTCTAATTTCTAACTTCTATTCTTGTATGAAACATGTGACCAATAAGGAACTTTAGGGAATCCCAGAGTTGACCTCTCAGGAGTGAATACTGGAGGTGCCAGTAAGCATTAAGGACACCACTTGGATTTTGTTTTAATACCACTAATGAGTAGAATTTTAATGCAGTGGCACTTGTATATGAGAGGGGTTTTACAGTAGCTAAAGAAGCATATAATTGTTAGGTGATAAGGGCTTGTCCTTGATAAGAAGTAAGTGTACAATTTCTTACAGAACTTGACCTTTAGTTTTAAGGAACAAGTATGGGATGCTGGCTATCATCAATGTCAGTAGAGGACCCAAAGAGACAAATTAAGGCTAACAGAAACAAAGTAGAGAAAATCCTTAAAAATAGTAGAAAAATATAATGAAAAAAACCCTGGAAGATACCATGTACCCCCAAGTCTTCCACTTAATTTTGCCACTGCTGGTTTGCAGCACTTGAATGTGTTAGCATTTATAATACTCCAGGATAAAGGCAGTGCTAAAATAAGAAAAAATCAAGGTCAGCAGAAGCAAGAGATATTAGTACCTGCTGTGACACTGACATGGAAATTGGATCAAATAGAAAGTCATATTGAAAAATTGTCCCTTGACAGGCCAGGCATCAATAAGAAATGGCAGGATAAGGAAGTTTGGAGATTTGTCAAAAATGGCGGACTAGGGATGACCTCCTCGCTCTTTGCTCTTGGAGTGGGAGGTGAAGAAGGCGGCCTGAATCACTCGAGCGGGTAGTTCTCCTACAGGATCATCTTCACGGATCTACAGGGAAGCTTCGAGGGGCAGCAGCGCCGGGAAAAGGAAGAAAGTGACTCAGTGGATTTACTGTGAAGTTCCGAGAATCCGAGTGGTACTGCGCGGATTGGAGTCTAAGCTGGCCGCGCTTAGCGGCAGCCATACGGCTGTGCGCTCCTTCCTACAGGAGAACAGCTTCTCCCTCACCGACCTCCCGCCCACGCAAGCAGAGAAGCGCCTGAAGACAGCGCGAAGAGGTAACACGGACGGGCAGGCAGGCTGGAGAGGAGGCAGGAGCGGAAAGTAATTTGAAATCTCCTAGGCAC